>JAJOOS010008165.1:0-29830 GCA_029582725.1 Solanum chiquidenum | reverse complement strand
GTCAGGTGACGGTCAGGTGTTGACTATACCTTTATCAACACTTAACATGATCATATGCTATGCTGAACTGAGTCAGCTAGTATCATGTCTTCTATCTTCTAAAGTATAGCAAATTATCTTGTGTCAAACATGTTTTTGACTTTTCATAAACTACCGTGAGAATTCAGATCGCTGATTTCTGAGATGAAGTTGGCTGGAAATTTAGCATTATTCTACTAAAAGTTCTTCTTCCCAAAGGTCTTCATTTTTAATTGTATACCTCTGGGAAAACGGATGGTCATTGAATTTTTTTAAATCTTTTTTTTTGGTTTCTTTTGATAACCAAGAAATCTGAGTGCTATAGTGGCACACAGTCCGAAACTCTGTGGGTAATGGGCCAATCCCTCTAACTTTCTCCACTCAAATATACCAGAGTTCTGTTTGCAGCATGGTTCGAACCCATCCTACTCCACACATCATGTGTTGCACAATTGTTCTTCATTTACTATGAGTATGCGTTTGCTATGGGAGACTCAAAAGCTTAGAAAATAAGTTGGGAAATAAGGAATTGTTTTATAGGACCTATAGGAATATAAACTTTGAAGGCGAGTTTTGTGAGGCTAGGAGAAGGTTTCATATAAGGCTTTGAGGGTAGCATTTGTTTTGAGGTCATGCTAGGTAATTTGTAAATAAAACAACTGAAACGGAGTGTGCTTTAGAAACAGTACATGTGCAGCAAAGTAGGGAGTCTTACTTATTATCCTTCTAAACCTGTGGTGATTATTCAACATCATCTACTTGTTCCATCTAAAACCAAAAACAATACAATTTGACTTCAACTTCTGTATGTTTGCCATGTCTTGAAATCATCTTCTCTTTCTCTCAATCCAAACAATCCACCGAGGCACTGAACAGTAGCTGGTTTAATGTTCCACAAATCCTCTTTCTCTCGGCGAACCCTTTTCCGCTTCCATACTTCAATAACTTATTAGTTTGATGTAGCATTACCCCCACTGTAACTCCACAAGCTGAGCAGTGATGGGGCAGTGCAATATAGGTGACTGCAAGTTTCAGACGACTTTCAACATAAAAAAACACCTGCTGCACTGGATAAATCCTCTTTTCTGTGAGTTTTCATGTGTGAGACATGCTAGCTTCTAGTGTAGCCTCTGTCTGAAACATTCTAGAATTTGGAGCATGTAGGCATTTTGACCCTGTATTTATGTTGGAAAATGTATGATCTGATGTGAGAAGTTAGAAGAGAAGGGTAATAATGATATGGTAATTCGTTAGAAGGAAAGGATTTTACTCTCCCACTCAATTAGATGTGTTAACGAGTCGAGTCTTTGCTGAAAATGCTAGGCCTTGGCTGCCTTAAATTCTGCACCACCTCATTTACTTAACTTGAGCTCAGTATTACTTGATAGTTAGAAATCTTTGCTCGGCTTTGGCTTAACTCATGTATGCTCTCTTAGCACTTCTTTTTTTTGGTAAGGAACTCTTTTGCTTCATTTATTTTCACAGTTTTTATACACAGATCACACAATCACACAGAACGTGCTCGTTGCTCATTTCTCCACGGTTCTCCCTCATGTCGTTATTGTCATGTCTTTTCGTGGACAACTGCTACTTACCGACTCTTAGGCACTTCTTCCAACCCCCCTCTTCCTCCTCCTCCTCACTCTCTTTACTTCCCTTCTGCTCATATTTTTTTCGGATGACCAAAAATATCTCAAGGGCCAGTGGTGCACAGTTCGGACTCGGTTGAATAATTGGCCGCAACTTTGCCCTTCTCCGCTTAGATACTAAGCTTTTGTTTATGGTACGGTTTGAACCCTAACCAACATCACATGTTGTGCTCTCACCACTAGACCAAATCCCTTGGGGCCAACCCTCTTCTCATATCAGCCAAATGAGATACAACATATGAAAAGATTATCCAAATGGCATAAGGGATGTGAAAAAGATTATCAAAATGAGATGAGGAATATGAAAAAGATTATAGAGCTGATTATATGCTTGCTCATTTGGACCTGTTTAGGGATCTAATATGTAGTGTTTAAGCTTTACAAAATGGTCTATAGTCTTTGTTTCAAACTTGGAAAAGTAAAAATTGAAGCAAAAACGAGCTAACAAATGATTTTCCTCATTATAATTGTCTTTCTAGTTTGATCCACAAACACGTAAAGCTTAACTATATATGTTCGAGCCAAGTTGAATTTCAGTTCAAGATGATCATAACACGTGCTAATGAGCTATGCTCAAGCTTGTGTATGATCCGAATATGTGGAACTGGCATGTTTACACCCTTAACCCTGAATGGAAGGTCAACATAGAAAGATGCATGGTAACATGGTAAACATTGGTTATCTCTTCACCCTTGAGATCTCATGGAGACAGCAAATTGCAAGAACTTGCTCTTAGCCTGAGGAGATAGTTCCTGAACTTGTGTCAGTTACAATATAGCTAAGGCATAAATTGGTGTCCCGTTGAGCAGGCAACAAGTTATCTGGTAAGAGTCCCCCTCTGAGTGAGGCATCAGTCTTGAAAGCTTGATCATACTGAACTTCAGTTACATAAAGCTAAGATGGAAACTGGTCTCCAACGATATTTTTTTTTTTTTTACCTTGGACCCAGGTTTTGGCTTAGAATTGTAGTTTCAGTCGCACAATTTCCTAGGCTAAACCTGGTTTGTTGAGTATTTACAAAAGTGCTGAGTATGAGGCAGTGTGTCGAGCGCTTAGGGAATGTTAGATTGTTGGATAGAGTTATGACTTATGCAGGTAGTTCTTCCATAATCACTCTCAATAAGACATCCATTCCCCTTTCAAATGAAAAGAGAACTAGACTTTTAATGCATGTACTAGTTATTCATGTATAACTAATATCCCTGTGTTAGTTATTCAATCTTCTACCCTGCTTAAATAATTCAAATATTGACCCACAACTTATGCATGTTTTATTTATGTGGAATTGTAAAATGATAACCAAACCCAGTACTTGGTATGCTGGATTTTATACAAAGCAACTAAAAGCTACCAGGCATGGTATTGCTATGCTAGTTTTAGTAGATGAATAACTCTCTTATTAACCAGCAACCAAACGACCTTTAATGGATATAAGCGGACATACATTATTTCTTTTGTATTTGAATTGGCTATAGCACCTTGTCCATAAGTGTACCTATCTTGGTTCTTTTCAATTGTCTTTTCTACAATCTGTTAGGGGTTTCATGTGTTTAAAGTTAAAGGCACAGTTATAGGTATATTGCTGTCTGATTCCGGAAGAGGCCTAAAATTGTGTTCCTACTGTTATCTTTTGTGTTGCACTTGCAGATTAGACCTCTATGGAGGCACTATTTCCAGAACACACAGGGTCTCATCTTTGTGGTTGATAGCAATGACAGAGACCGTGTAGTTGAGGCAAGGGATGAGCTTCACAGGATGTTAAATGAGGTAATTGTGATGTTTTTATAGTTGGTTAGAAATATCTTTGATAAATCTTAAACCAGATATCTGTCTAACCTCCGTGGGGTACAGCAGTTCTTGATATCTAAATACGTTTTCTGCAGGATGAATTAAGAGAAGCTGTGTTGCTTGTTTTTGCGAACAAACAAGATCTTCCAAATGCAATGAATGCGGCTGAAATCACCGACAAGCTTGGCCTTCATTCTCTCAGACAACGACACTGGTAATTTATATGGGCACCAACATCAAGTTCGTTTTTCTGTCAATTAGCCTCTTAGATAAGCTGACATCTAAAGACCCCCCTACCCCCCCCTTCCCTCCCTTACAGGTATATCCAGAGTACATGTGCTACTTCTGGAGAAGGGCTATATGAGGGACTGGATTGGCTTTCAAACAACATTGCCAGCAAGGTATACGCAGTAACTGCATCATTACAGTACTCAGCTTTTCTAAAAAAATAATAATAAAATCTCTTACCTGTAACTTCTGGTGCAATTTCAGGCCTAATGCAATGATGTGGTACCATGCTTCTTGCGTTGCTATATCCGGAGAAATAAACATCATTGTCTCGTCGTAATTTCTTTCGTTTGGAGATTTTAAATATCTGTTCAGCTCACAATTCTTGGGAAGGCAAGGCCTTGCCCTTCTTCACTCTGTATGGTTTATCGTCAAAGAGCATGACATAGTTTCCACATTGCTGGATGCACATTGGCAGTGTAATGATATTTTAGTATAATATCTGGTTTTGAAACTTGGCGCAGCCGTGTGCACCATTTTGTTGTCCTGTGTGTCTGATGTTGGTATGGGTGTACAAAATGCAATACAGATCAATAGCAAGTATCGGAATTTTGCGAGTAGTAAGAATATCCCCCTAGTTGCTGTTCGTTGTTCGTTGTCCTATCGGTTTTCGACTGAAGATTATTTCTTAGTGTTGTTCCCTAATTTTTTTAGAAAATCTATTCCACCTTGGGACGAGAAATGCATAAATGGAAGAACAAGGGTGGATTTGCAATGAAACTTGATAACAAAGGCTTAATAAAGAATAAGAAAATGAACAGAAAAATTGAACCACAAGTATATTAGTATATTGTTTTTGTATTGTCTAGAATTTCTCTCTTTACAACTGAATATAACTATTATTTATGGGCAAGTAAGGCAATATATTAGCTACTGGAAAGCTCCACTCAATCCTTAAAGTACATGTCCAATTGAAATGTTCCACCTTGAAATATCGTTATGTGCACCAACTCATATTTCTCGGTATATGTAGGATCTTGTATGGATATATCTGAAATATATGTTTTTTGTCCCTTTATTCTGTATTCATGATACAAGTCATTTCGGGCCACAAGTTTCCGCCTTTATCACTGACACAACGACCATATGGTAATCCAGTGTTGATACTTATCCTTTCCTTTGTGTCATTTTACTCATTCGAACATTTATTTTATCAAGTTTTGTGCTAAACAAATTATTATAATTATTGTTGTTGTTGATGTTAGTTAGGTTTAAATAAATATAATAGTGTTACTATGTGTTTGGTGGTTGATTCATAATTGTTGGCACCTAATTTTGAATATTATTCATATGTTCTCACTAAAATATGTTTACTTAAAATGTAACCTGATTTGGAACCATGAATTGAGGATCCAACGGTGAAGTTAAGAGAGACACTACCAAAGTCACGTGAAGGAGTAACTGGTCGCATGCCTATGGTAGTAGAAATTAGAAATGACAAAAATATACTTATAGCTTGCAATTTGTTGTTTACAGGACCAAATGGATAGTAGTGTTGAATTTTTCTACTTTGAGTAACCAAAAGAATTACGAAACGATCAGTAAACAATGGATATATATATATTTCCTTCATTCATATGGTTAAATAAATTAACAAAATCAGAAAGTAAAAGCATAAATAAACCAATATAAATGGGAACATATTAAAGAAAGCACCTTAAAGCTTGGCAACTGGATGAACTACCATTCGACAAATTGCCCGGGATGGTGAAACCAGATGAAAAACATCACCATTTTGAACATCTAATTAGTGGTAAATTAATCTCAAATAGGTGAAAGAACAAAAAATAAATAAGAGCAAAGTGACAAAGTTAACTTAGGCAAGCAGACCTAGATGAATGCTTGATAAGATAAGAAAAAAGAATGATGCAAGTTTATTCATTCACTACTAAATATGACATATGAAGTGAATAAAAAGTATACTAGAAGACGAAATGACTTGATCATCCTTTAAGAATGAAAAGAATACTGCTACATGACTTGATATGTTTTGATACATAAATAAATGTTTTGATCATCCATTAAGAATGATATAATTTGATGTATGAAGTGAATAAAAAGTATACTAGAAGAAGAAATGACTTGATCATTCTTTGAGAATGAAAACAATACTGCTTGCAGAAGCTACATAACTTGACATGTTTTGATGCATAAATAAATGCTTTGATCATCCATTAAGAATGATAAAATTTGATATATGAAGTGCAAACTCATTTATTTTGATGGATATAACTACAAGCAATACCACAAAATGAAATCACAAAAACAGAGAAAACCTCTAGAATCAGGAAATATATTATCCCACGGTGATATGATATCACCAGACCTTGTACCTTGCCATGCAAAAAATCATAAGACTAATCTCAATAAAGCATCAGGACATTTTAGTTGAGGAATAGAAGACGAGGAAGATCACGGCGGAGCATCATCTGCGATTTTGATGCTGATATTTTCAACTAGTGTTTCATTCCCATCGGAGGATGGAATTATTCAAATGCATAACAAGTTTAGAAATCAAAATAAAATGGAAACAAAAGTATTATGTGATTCAAACACTAATCATATTGTCTACAACTGTGGTTCATATGTGTTAGATGCCTTTAGAGAATCAGTACAACAAAGTCCTTTTGGTCTGCAAATGTTATCTTTAAGCTTAGTTATTACCACGATCCAAAGTATACCCTAGGCGTAACATGGCGTATCGGACCCCCAGAGGCCCTACATAAGCCACTTAGCATGCATCATACAAGATAATAGAAACTCAATAGATTTTAATCCACAATTCATTTTATAAAGAGTTTGATAAAAATGAAGTGGATGTCTATATAGTCTCAAAGTCATCCAGTACATCCAGTGGCGGAGCCAGGATTTAGATTGAGGGTGTCAAAATATAAAGTAGTATGCACACAAGTTGTCTAAAAAGTTAAAAAAAAAAGCTGAAAGCCTTTTAAAAAAATAGACTTCAGCAAGGTTCGAACTCCCAACGCCTAGGTCAATGACAAGGCGGAACTTTGTAGCCCCTAAACCACTGAACCAACACTTCAACTTGGTTCAGGAGTGTCAATTCTAATATATATAGGTATAAAATCAGAATTTGACTTACCTATACAACGTAATTTTCCGATGAAGGGGTGTCGCTTGACACCCCTCGGGCAAGGGTAGCTCCGCCCCTGAGTACATCAACAGTGATCGGGACGTAACTCGTACATCACAAACAATACTGAAAAGTAAAGCTAATAAGAAATAAAGGCTCGGTCCTCACAACAGGAGGACTCACCAATCTTCACTATCTACTAAGTGATCCCTAGCCACGGAGATGCAGAATCGGAGAGTCGGACCCTACAATTTTAGATGTAGGCAAGAGTATGCGTTAATACAATAATGTACCAAGTATGATAGCAATGCATAAAAGTACCAAATTATGCTGAAAGGACATTTTCATGACATGCAAAGACCAAGTTAAAATATAAGATAAGATATTAGAAGTACAATCATGATCATGGCCAATGCAAGTAAAATCATCTTAAAACACATGTGAGATACTTTTAGAAGTAACCTTAGTTCATCACATGGTCTCTATAACCAACATAGAGACCATGTGAGCTATAACATGGAATCTGGTGTCTACCACACACCGTAAAGTGGTGTCCTCACTTGTCAAGGTAAGTACCATGAACTTCTAGCTTAAGTGGATCCACTAGCTAATGTATATCTAAGACAACCTATGGTGGGACATAGTTTATGGGACAGGGGAAATCGCCACTTGTTCACTTGGTACTAAACATAATTCCCATGGATTAGTCGTCAATCATATTCATCTTATCTTTAAGGGACATGGGTAATTGCCTCTTGTTTTATCATTATGGGGACATGGGTAATCGCCTCTTGTCTTACCATTAGAATAGCTCCTAAAACATGATTCATAGTTTAGTTGAGAAAATCTTTCAACTCTAAGAATCCTTTATGTGAGAAAACCTTTCACATTTATGTATTGAGTATTATGTGAGAAATCATTTCACAACAATCAACAACAACAACATTTATCCTTTACTCTCAAAGCAACTTAGATCATTTTCATCAATTTCATAAGAACATGCATATCTTCATAAAATCCTCTTTCATAGTTCAAAACCCCACTTTCAATCATTATAATCCAGAAAACATGGTTTAAACATAAGTTCATGGTAATTCATCTAAGAAATATGGAATTATCTCAATTGATGCATAATAATTCATAAAACAATTACTTATATCAACATTGGAAGGAACCCATGACATGAAAGAAAAATCCTAACTTCAAATGGATATTTCTAACTTGTAAATTGGAGAATTTAGGAACCCTATGGAGGAAAGAGCTCCATAGGTGAAGACTATCATACCTTGATGCAAAAATCTTGAAATTAATGGAGCATTGTGGACTTTATCTTGAAACCCTAGCTTCCTTCTTCTTACTTAGAGGGAGAAATATTAGAGAGAAGGACTTGTTCAACATTGGGGAATTTAGGAGAATAAATTGAATTGGGTCGTTTGGGGGTTCAAAATCATTATATAGGGCTTTTGGTAAAGGTTAAAATAACATAGTATTGAGTTGGAATAATTCAGAAAAGACTCAAAAGCGCCTTTAAAATAACTGCCGGACCCCGTCAACTACTAGATCCACGGTCTTTAGGTCCAACCACAGACTGTCCTGGTCAACCGTCGATGGGTTCATATACTTTTTTTTTCTGGGCCTTCAAACGATAGGACCTATGTATGGTTCGTCAGTCAACCTACGGTCCGTACATGACCACTGTAAGTCCCACTTTTGGCCCTCAAGATTCCACTAAGTTTGTGACTCACATACGAGTAAGTTTTTGTTTGGGGTATCCGATCTGGTGAAGACTGAGCTATGCTTTTAGGGGATATGGACAACTCCAAGCTAATGACTCACGCTTAGTAGTTTGAGGGAGATAAGCTTAGGGAAATGACTAAGGACAACAAAAAGGCTAGAACATGCAACTATGAATACACTCGGCATAAGTTGGGCGATAGAAATCTCTCACAGTTTCAGTAGAAATCTACAGCCCCTGCACCTTCATCAACTAGTGCTCCTTCCCTCAGGTTTCGACATGATCAAAAGGGTAGGGCATCAGGCTCTAAGTCTCTGGGAGTACTTTAGGTAATATGACTTTCCCAACTTCTCCAAAGTGTGGTAAGAACCATCCAGGTGAGTGTCTTGTTGACAAAGAGGGGTGTTTTGGGTGTGGTCATGGCCATAGGTTGAAGGATTGCCCTTCTTCCAGATAGGTGCAAGGAGGTAACAACAATAGGGCTCACTCTACAGCTCCAGCATCACTAGTAGCTCGCCCAACTCAGCAGGGTGCTTCATCCACTATAGGTGGTGGTCAGTGCCAAAACAGATTGTATGCTCTTCAGGCTCGCCAGGACCAAGAATATTCTCTAGATGTGGTCATTGGTACATTGAGAGTCTTTCATTTAGATATTTATGCATTGTTAGATCCAGGGGATACTCTGTCTTTTGTAACTCCATACATAGTGATACGCTCAAATTACACCTCCCTAAAGAAGTATAAGCGATCGTTGTCAAATAAAGAACCAAACTTGTAGGTTGGGGTAGATCCCACAAGAAATATGGTTCAGACTTAAACTTAACTCACTATTATATCTGTTTAGTCAAATTATTTCCGAGACAAGTAACCGAGGGTGGGGGTTGTAAGCAAGTAACAAATTGTTGATTGAGTAACAAGTAAGCAAGATTCAAACTTTGAATTATCAATATGAGAGAGAAACTAGGGTATGTGTGTTCTCCACAAGCTCTTAATGCAGTAATCCTAATAATAGTAATCCTTTCCTAGTGTTTTACATGCAAAGTTGGTAAGTTAGGTATCCCTAAGTGATTGGTCCTTCAAGTAGGGAATTTCACCTCGCACCTTGGTCCGGCTACGGGTGTATGCTTTACTAATCCTTACCTTTACCCTAGATTAGACATCACATCAATGTATGACTTAGTTGTCACCCTCGCTCCAATTGACATTAGATTATTAGATAGCATCAACTAAATCTCTGTTGTTAATTCTTTTCTCATTAACTACCTCCTTGGTCCGACAAGTAGCAACGAGGCGAGTTCTAATGCTGCACACTGTTAAAAGACTTTTAAGTGAAAGAATTAACAATACATGCATAAACACTATTCAAGAATTACTTAATTATTATTCATACTTTGTTAATTGTTCATGGTTCCCACAATCCTAGTTGTGGATTTAGCTACTCATGCTTGAGAATTCACAATTCATAATTAGATAAGAAGAATTCATGAACTTACAAGTAGAATTGATGAAACCCAAAATCTTCAATTGAAATTCAAAGTGAAAATTGTATTAAACGAATTTCAGAAATCAAATTGCTAAAGTTTGCAAGTTAATTCCCAAAACACCAAAAACTAAGAGTTTACAATAATGTCTAACCCCCAAAAACGTGGTTTATAACTCCTATTTATAGAAAACAAATCTTAAATAAAACAGGAAACAAAATAAGGAAATAAACTGCCAGGACGCGGTTTCAAACGACGCTTCGACCTACGGACCGTGGGTCGACCTACGGTCCGTAGGTCCCCTCCGTGGCTCAACACTTAGACAATTTCATCAGGGACCTCCAACACTCAGATCACCATCGATGGACCGTGGGTTGACCTACGGCCCGTTGTCTTTCTCCATGATTCCACACTTGTCAGACTTCCCTGATGTTCCACCTACGATGCGTCACCTATGGTCCGTGGGTTGGGCTACGGTCCGTCCTGTCAGTCCGTGGTTTGATTTCTGAAACTCAACTCTCAAACCAAGACTTATGACTACCCACCCACATCCCATCATTGGACCTACGGTCTGTGGGAGGCTCCGTTGGTGGTCACTTCTGCATCTTTTCATCTCACATCTTCATCAACCGCATCCAATCCTATTTCCTGCAAACATGATACACAAAACATTATTTCTAATACAATATAGACCTAGACACACACAAACTTTAAGTGAAATGCATCAAAAATACCGTAAACTCACGGTATATCATATAGAAGTAAACTTTGGTGTCAGTCCAGAAACTCTCTCAGAACCCTTGTCCGTCTTTACTCCACTTGGTGACCTAGTTATACCTAGAAGGGTATACAAAAATTTCACTGTCATAGTCTCTCAGAAAGTCACCTCAGTAGACCTTGTAGAGTTAGAAATGGTAGACTTTGATATCATTCTAGGCATGGATTAGTTACATTCACGTTATGTCTCAATCGATTGTAGAACTAGAATCATTTGGTTTCAGTTTCCAAATGAGTCAGTCTTAGAGTGGAAGGGTAGTAACTTAGTTCTTGTAGGTCGATTTATCTCTTACCTTAAGGATAGAAAGATAATCTCCAATGGGTATATTTATCATCTTGTTCGGGTTAAGGATTCAAACTCTGAAACCCCAACTCTTGAATCAGTCCCGGTAGTAATTGAGTTTCCAGGAGTGTTCCAAGAAGAACTTCCAGGAGTTCCTCCCCGAAGGAAAATTCACTTTGGAATAGATCTCCTTCCAGATACCCAACCCATGTCAATTCCTCCTTACAGAATGGCTCTAGTTGAGCTAAACGAATTGAAAGAACAATTGAAAGACCTTCTAGATAAGGTCTTCATCAAACCCAATATCTCTCCATGGGGTTCTCTAGTGTTGTTCGTGCAAAAGAAAGACGGTTCTCTCAGAATGTGCATTGACTATCATTAGCTGAACAAAGTCACAATCAAGAACAAATATCCCATCCCTAGGATTGATGACTTGTTCGACCAACTTCAGGGTGCTAGTTGTTTTTCTAAGATAGACCTTAGATCCGGCTATCATAATCTCAGTGTCAGAGATAGTGACATCCCGAAGATGGCCTTCATGACTCAATATGTTCACTATGAATTTGTAGTTATGTCTTTTGGACTAACAAATGCTTATGCAACTTTCATGGACTTAATGAACATGGTGTTCAAATAGTATTTGGACTTGTTCGTTATCGTCTTTATTGATGATATCTTCATTTATTCTCGGAGTGAGGATGATCATGTGACTCATTTGAGAGTTGTTTTGCAAACTCTCAAAGATCGCTAGTTATTCGCTAAGTTCAGCAAATGTGAATTCTGGTTACAGTCGGTCGCTTTCCTTGGTCATGTGGTATCTAGTGAAGGGATCCGAGTGGATTCTCAGAAAATTAAGGCAGTACAACACTGGCCCAGATCCACCTCTCCAACAAATATTAGAAGTTTCTTGGGTTTGGCCGGTTATTATAGAAGATTTGTTGAAAGGTACAGTTCATCAGCAGAAAGTTGAGGTTTTCTCCCAAGGGGAGATGGTGTACTTCGTTACGAGGGTCGCTTATGTGTTCCAATTATGGATGAGCTAAGGCAACATATACTTACAGAAGCCCATATTTACAGATATTCTAATTATCTAGGTGCCACTAAGATGTACTGTGATATACGGGAAGTATTTTGGTGGAACGACATGAAGGGGACATAATAGACTTTGTGGCTAAGTATCCTAATTGTCAACAAGTTAAGGTAGAACATCAGAAACTAGAAGGTATGACTCAAGAGATTAATATTCCTACATGAAAGTGGGAAGTGATAAACATGGACTTCATTACGGGTTTACCTCGTACTTGCAGAAAACATGACTCCATTTGGGTGATAGTGGACAGAGTCACTAAGTCCACTCACTTCTTAGCTGTCAAGACTACAAATTCAGCGGACAACTACGCCAAACTCTACATCAATAAGATAGTCAGGTTACATGGGGTTCCCTTGCCTATCATCTCAAATAGAGGTCCTTAGTTTATCTCTCATTTCTCGAAATCGTTCCAGAAAAGTCTTGGTACCCAGGTAAATCTCAGTACGACATTTTATCCATAAACGAATGGTCAGGCAGAGCGTACCATTAGACCTTAGAGGACATGCTGAGAGCTTGCGTTATCGATTTCAAGGGTAGTTGGGATGATCACCTACCTCTCATAGAGTTCACCTATAATAATAGCTTCCATTCAGTATTCAGATATCCCCGTATGAGGCACTATATGAGCATATATGAAGGTCCTCAATTGGTTTGTTTGTCAGTGAAGGAACCTTGATTGGGACAGATTCAGTTCATGAGGCGATGGAGAAAGTTCAACTCATCAGAGATAGACTAAAGACATCCAAGAGTCGTCAGAAGCCATATGCAGATGTGAGGAGAATGGACTTAGAGTTCGAAATTGATGATTGGGTTTTCTTGAAGGTGTCACCTATGAAGGGGGTTATGAGATTTGGCAAGAAAGGAAAGCTCAGTCTTAGATATGTAGGTCCTTACAGAATCCTGAAAACGGTTAGTAATGTGGCTTATGAGTTAGAGTTGCCAGCAGAACTAGCAGCGATTCATCCAGTCATTCACATTTCCTTGTTGAATAAGTGTATGGGTGATCCGACATCAATAGTACCATTAGAGATTGTGGATGTGAAGGATAGTCTCACTTATGAAAAAGTGACAGTTCAAATTCTTGACCGTCAAGTTCGTAGGTTGAGAAATAAGGAAGTCGCTTTAGTAAAAGTTTTGTGGAGGAGTCAGTCTACAGAGTGAGCTACTTGGGAAGCAGAAGCAACCATGATGGCCAAGTATACTCACCTCTTCCCTTCCGATTTTGTCTTAGCTTGAGGTAATAGTTCCTCTCCAGTTTCTCAGTTTACTCTTGTGTATTTCAGTCTCAGTATCTTGTTCCCTCAGTTATTCTTGCATTTCAGAATATTTGCATGTGCATGGAACTCAGTTCAGTTAGATATCAATTTCTAGTACTTAGTGGTAGGGATTGTAGCTCCTTCCCTCCATACTCATCTTGTTTAGACTTCATTCGAGGAAGAATATTCCCAAGGGGGAGATAATATAACACCTCAGATCTAAAAATGGAAAATATCATAGTTTTCAAAAAACTGGTGCCAGTACCAACAGAACCACCCACAGACCGTATGTGGAGTTCCATCGCTAAGGTCCAAAATTTGATGTTCTTTGATCCCACCCATGGTCCACCAGTATGGTCTGTGGTTGGACCTACGGTCCATAGGTCTAACCGTAGGTGAGGGTCAGCAACCAATTGGAGGAAAATGGTTGTTGGATCAACTTCAAACGGTCATATCTTTTTTCACAAAATGAATTATGTGTCCCATGACCTATCAAATTAAAGATAATTGAATCCTCTTTCCAACGCCACCATGTTTTCTAAATTCCAAGCTTGGAGTAAAAAAATATGCTCGTTTTAGTTAAGCCCTGTCGGGAAGACCATGAACCACGACCCTAGTTGACAGTTGGTAGTCCAAACGACGGTCCGTCGATCCCTCCGTGGATGGCCTTCGTCAACTTTTAAGTCAGGGTCATTTTGGTCTTTTCTCTATACGTTGGGGCACTTAAACTACGCCGTTTGATGCCTAAACTACATCATTTTATTAAGAATAAGTCTTATAACCTAGTCAGACATACCCAGAACCCTCATTCTCCAAAAATAATCCAAATTAGAACAAAAAGAAGAGAAAGAGGCACTAGTTTCTTTCAACAACAAGCATAAGTGTTCTTCATGTTTTAACCTCAAAATCCAAAGGATTTCTCTGTAAATTTCATCACCAGGTATGTGAGATTTCACTAGTGGGTTCCTTTCATCCACTAGGTCCTTAGAATTCAGTTAGTTCTTTGATTCTACATAGCTTGTTTAGACTTATGGTTTTTAAATTCTTGGGAATTTATTGATTTCAGCTGTTATATAATCCATAGTCTAAATATCATGTTTTTCTTGGGAACGTTTTTTGATTCCTTGTATTAAACTCAGAATCCTAGTTGGTTTAGATTTTCGTTGTTCATCAATTACACTTGCTAGGTCAGTTAAATAAATTTTCATACTTCATATTTCGAATGTCACATTATCAGTATATAAACATTGCATTCTCAGTTAGCATGTCAGTATTTTGAGCTATACAATATTTCAGTTACATTTAAGTCTTATACATATTCAGTAGGGAGTAGACTTAGCATTGAGTTGGACTAGGGTTCAGCGTACCCTCATAGTCGTGCCCCAGTAGGATTATAAGTCCCCTCTGTTGGGCATCAGATTTAGTGATCACGCCACAGTCATGCCTTTATACCGCTAGAGAGGTATATTGGGTCCTCTCGATATGGTGTATACATCGGACTCCACGTTTAGCTCACGTGGTTTATGTCGGTTAACAATAGCTCCCACAGTTAGACTCTTGGTGCATTGACCAGGTTTTCAACATTTATATCAGTATACAGTTCAACATGTCATCTTCATGATTAGTACTTGGTCATTGCATTCATCTTATCTTTTCAGTTATATTTCAGTATCTATATCTCTGCTCTGATTATATCATTTCTCAGTTATACATTGTTCAACTTATATATATTTTTCAGCTTATTATATCTATATCCTGCATGCTCAGTACATTCCAAGTATTGACACATATTGTACGCTACATCCTTTCATTATGTAAGTTCAGGTACTCAGCATCCGAATCACGTTTAGATCGATTCTCAGTCCACATTCAACAGCTTCAGTGGTGAGTCCTCATATTTTGAGGACAATAGAAATGCTTTCATGTTAGTCATTATTTTTAGTTTCAGTTTTGTTAGAGTTAGCTGGGGGCATGTCCCAGTAACTCAACTCAGTAAAGGCTTTTCAGACATAGTAGTAGATGCAACTTGAGTTGTTAAGTGTTGTTTTAGTCATCACTAGACTTTCATTATATTTTATATATTCAGACTAGTTGGGTTTTTCCCACTTTCAGTTATCCATTGTTTTAGCTTCCGCATAGTACATGTCTTATTTAGTTATTCTCAGTATGCTTGATATATGCTAGACACAAAGTTAGCTTGGGGTCACTCGTGATCCTAGGTCCCGTGTTACGTCAAGGGGGTAGCATCGGGGTGTGACATACAATATCTCCCTCTTGGGAACATTCATCCTTGGATGCGATTCAAGATATCATATGGAGGGTAGGAACTTATACCTAACAACCCAATCATGAAGGAAATCATATAAATGCACATATACGAGGAGGAAACATCAACTCCAAGCTAAAGCATGTTAAAAAAACATAATTTTATAAGGTATATATGCAAGTCATAATCAAATGCACATAAACATGAAGAAATAAATCAAGTTAACTCATTTTCTCAAAGATTAAACTTTTAATAAACATGCATAATGAGGAAATCATGGGAATATCTAAGACATATGACACTAAAAGAATAACCCATGAGGAACTGAATACCTCAAGTTAGAGTAGGGACGGAGGGAAAGAGATGAGGATAGATATCATATCAGACTCGGCCTCCCAAGTAGCACCGTCAAATACTTGATTACTTCAAAGAACCTTCACCAAAGAAAAACTTCTTTATTTCTCAACTTTCGAACTTGCCGGTCTAAAATCTCAACTGGTACTTCTTCTTAAGAAAGGCTATCCTTTATGCCAAGACTCTCCAATGGCATTATAGATGTCGGATCACCAACATACTTCTTTAACAAGGAGACATGAAAAACTAAATGCACCGTTGCCTAGTCATTAGGAAATTCAAGTTCATAAGCAACTTTATCAATACATCTCAAAATCTGATATGGGTCCACATAACGGGGACTAAGCTTCCCTTTCTTTCCAAATCTCATCACACCCTTCATGGGTGAGATTTTCAAGTAGACCCAATCATTCATATCAATCTCAAGATCCCTTCTTCTAACATTGGCATAGGACTTTTGTCGACTTTGAGCCGTTTCAACCCTTCTCTTATAAGCCGAACCTTTTCCATAGCCTCATGTACCAACTTGGGACCTATCAAAGCAACTTCACCCACTTTAAACCAGCCTATAGGAGATCTACACGTCTGAACATATACAACCTCAAATGGAGCCATACCAATACTTGAGTAATAGCTATTGTTATATGTAAATTCAATCAATGGCAAGTGATTATCCCAATTACCCTTAAAGTCGATCACATACGCTTTCATCATATCTTCCAAAGTTTGGATGGTACGCTCCGCTTGCCCATCGGATTGCGGATGAAAGGTCGTACTAAGCTTAATTCGAGTACGAAGCCCTTTTTGGAAAGATTTCAAAAACTAAGAAGTGAATTGTTTTCCACGATCGGAGATAATGGATAAGGGCACTCCATGTAACCTAACCATTTCCCTCAAGTATAGCCTACCATAGTCCTCTGTCGAATATGAAACTTTGACGGGAATGAAATGAACCAATTTTATCATTCAATCCACAATAACCCAAATCAAATCATGTTGTCTCCGGGTGCGAGGTAACCCCACAACGCAATCCATATTCAAATCGTCCCACTTCCAAGTAGGTATACAAATATCTTGGGACAAACCTCTCGGTTTCAAATACGCAACTTTCACTTGTTGGCCATAAGGGCACTTAGCCACAAAATTTGCAATATACTTCTTCATCCCATTCCACCAATAGATCTCTCGCAAGTCACGATACATCTTGGTGGCTCCCGAGTGAATAGAATATCGAGAACTATGGGCTTTTGATAAGACATATTCTCTCAAGTCATTTACATTGGGAACACACAAATGACCTTAATAGAGAAGCAACCCATCTCTCCCTTGGGAGAATGCCTCAACGGACTTTTTAAGCACCGCTTCCTTCAATTCCACCAAAGTCGGATCAAGACCTTGTTGTCTTTCACATCCACCACAAAAGACAATTGTGAACAATTTTGAACCATAACACCACTTTTGGTGGAGTCTACCAATCTAACACCCATCCGGGCCAATCTATGAACATCTCGAATCAACTCCCTCTTACTATCCTCTATATGAGAAACACTACCCATTGTCAACCGACTTAAAGCATCAACTGCCACATTTTCCTTACCGGGGTTATAAAGAACACTCATATCATAAACCTTTAGTAAATCAAGACAACTTCTTTGGAGAAGATTTAGATCCTTTTGTTTAAAAACATATTGCAAGATTTTGTGGTCGTTAAAGACATCGACATGAACACCATATAAGTAATACCTCAAAATTTTCAAAGCAAACACAATCGCCACTAGTTCTAAATCATGGGTAGGATATTTCTTTTCATGCACCTTAAGTTGCCTTGAGGCATAGGCAATGACTTTCCCATTTTGCATAAGGACACATCCTAACCCAATTCTTGAAGCATCACAATAAACAACAAACCCATCAGTTCCTT
Source organism: Solanum chiquidenum (assembly GCA_029582725.1). Classification (NCBI taxonomy): domain Eukaryota; kingdom Viridiplantae; phylum Streptophyta; class Magnoliopsida; order Solanales; family Solanaceae; genus Solanum; species Solanum chiquidenum. The sequence goes on along the minus strand of JAJOOS010008165.1, from coordinate 11,830 downwards.
CCAGTAATGTCAACACCGGAGTGGAAGAAAGTCTATCTTTGAATTCCTAAAAACTCTTTTCACAAACTTCCGACCATAAGAATTTGGCTTTCTTTTGGTTCAATGTCGTCAATGGAGAGGCAATCGACGAAAAACCTTCCACAAACCTTCTATAGTAACCGGCTAGACCCAAGAAACTTCTAATATCCAAAGGGGATAGAGGTCTAGCCAACTCTTTACCGCATCCATCTTCTTAGGATCTACCTCAATACCCTTTTAGAAAACAATGTGACCAAGAAAAGCCATATACCTTAACCAAAACTCACATTCACTAAACTTTGCAAAAGGTTGTTGGTAATTGAGGACTTGGAACACAATCCTCAAATGATCGGTATGCTCATCTTGACTCCTTGAGTAAATCACGATGTCATCGATAAACACAATCACAAACATATCTTGGTACTTTATAAACACCCTATTTATCAAATCTATAAATGCGGCCGGGGTATTAGTTAATCCAAAGGACATCACCAAAAATCTGAAATGACCATACCAAGTTCGAAAATCTATTTTTTGAATATCATATTCCTTTACCTTCAATTGGTGATAACCTGACTAGAGGTCAATCTTAGAGAAGTGACGTGCTCCTTTTAGTTGATCAATTAAATCATATATCCATGGAAAAAGATACATATTCTTAATGGTAACCTTGTTCAATTTCCGGTAGTTGATACACATACAAAGTCATCTTTCTTTTGAATAAACAAAATTGGAGCACCCCATGAAGAGATACACAGTCGGATGAAACCCTTATCTAACAAATTTCCAATTGCTCTTTAAATTCCTTAAGTTCCACAACAACCATTGGTTAATGAGGAATATAGATATGTTACGTATCTGGGAGAAGATCAATATCAAAGTCTATTTCCTTTTAGGGAGGAATACTGGGTCGATCATCAGGAAACACTTCCGGAAACTCATTTACAATGGGGACCGACTCAAGAGTAGGGGTTTCAAAATCCATATTCCTTAACCTAACTAGATGGTATAAGCAACTCTTAGAAATCATCTTTCTAGATTTCAGACAAGAAACAAACTAACCATTAGGCATAGAATTTTCTCCTTTCCATTCTAAAATAGGCTCATTTGGAAACTGAAACTTGACCACTCGGTTTCTATAATCAATAGAAGCATAACAATAATGCAACCAATACATACCAAGAATCACATAAAAATCTTACATATCAAGCTCTACAAGATCAATATGACTAGGGCTGGCAAGGGGATCGGGTCGGCCCTCCCCGACCCGTGACTAGCTCGAGACCCGTCTTGCCGGACTCGATCCCATATCATTTCGTGGGTTGGGGGGATTTCGGGATAGGGGACCGGTTCACTCTTTGGTCCCGATTAACCTAGCCCGGCTGAATCGGCCGATTTTGTGGGATCCCCTTATTTTTTTTTAATTTTTTGAATTATATCCGTTGGGGACCGTTGGGGCAATGACTAGTGCCCCCCCAACATATTTATTCACCTTTTTCACTTCCCCAACACCCCCTACCACCCCTTACCACCCCCTTACTTTTAATACTTTAATTTAAACCCTCAAGTTATAATAAATACATTTTAATCCATTTTTAATATTATAAATACCCCTCTATCCTTCATTATTTTTTACAAAATCATCTATTCTCTCATCTATTTTCTATATTCTGTCATTCTTAAGTCTTAAATTTTCATATTATATCATAATATATATATTAATTCTCATATTTGCTATCAAGTATTGGAGTTCCAAATTACAAGTTACAACAAACTACAAGCGTCAAGAATCGGTTATAACGTTTGCTATTAACGCAGATGTTTGGTACATTCATTTCATAATATTTATATTTTATTTTTCGTCATTAAGTTTTGTGTTACTATTATTTTTATATTACACTTTACATATAATTAAATATGAGTTCTAGCAAAAAAGATACCGGTAAAGGAAAAGAGAAAGAACCAAGCACCATTAGTAAATTATTTAATTTTAATAAAAAAAGTAGTAAGGAAAAAAATAAAAGTAAATATGGTGGTACTTCTTCTAAATCAATGTCTAGAGTTAGATTTAATACAAATGATTCTACTTATGTTGATGATACTTCTTATGATATTGATTCAAATATTCAACTCGATCATGAAATTTTAGAACAACGTTATGGTAATATGAATCCTAATTTTGATGAAAATTCAGGTGAAGAAGTAGAAGTTGATTCGGGAGAAGAATAATTAGAAGAAACACCTAACATGAACAGTGAATTATAAAACTGAAATTTCCAGCACATATTCGACCATTTTGGGGGATGAAATTGTTGCGAACTGCTGCCCCATTCCTTATGGGTTTTAACCCAATTTTTTCTCTACGTTCTTCAGCCTTTTGAGGCTGCTGCTACTGCTGTTTTTAGTGGACTTTTGAGAGTCCAAAAATTACCAATTTCAAGCCTTTTCAAGGCTACTGCTTCTGCCTCGTTAATTATGGGTTTTAACCCAATTTTGCTCCTCATTTTAGCTCTTTGGAGATGCTGTTGCTGCCACTGATCCGTTGGTATTACTTGGGTTTTAACCCAATGATATTAACTTCCCTTTCAATTGGTTTAAAGGAGGGTCGACTCGGAGAGGAAAATGCAAGAGATGGGGAGTCCAAATGGACTCAAACGAGAGAGTTCATGCAAAGTTCAAAGAAGAAGAAGAAAGGATTAGCAAGTGAATTTAATAAGCATGTGTGAACAACAAACCTTAACTACATGTTCAACCTCATCAATAAAGATCAAACAAATAGGAGATCAATTAACCACATAGATGTTTCCATTAATCACAACTCAACTTTAAATATAAGAGATTAGCAACAGTAATTAACTTCAAGCCAGAGAAATTAATAGTTGTCCAACAACAAAGATTTTAAAGGTATACAACTAAAGAAAACTTGAAAAAAAATCTATCCATGTTACTATCAGTATTCAATTTCCAACAAGACAGACAGAGTAAAAGAAAATAAAAGTCAGTTTTTGGCAAAACAGAGACAGACTTCAGCAACACAATAGGTGAGCAATTTAAGAACCAACAAATTCAACATAGTATTTTTAGACCAGGCAACTAAATGGGGAGGAATACACAAATTATATCTCTAATTATATGCATTCAAAGAAGTCAGAGTGAAGGGAGGAAACCAACGGTCGTAGACGAGAGGGAATAGTATCGCAACACTAAAGACAAGCATCCACATACTTAACATATTCATGAAGAACTAACATATCTATGAAGAACTTGTATAACAAAATTCAACAAATGCAAGCTTTAACCTTAAAATTGAGTCAATAACATACCAACAAACTTCATAAAGAACTAGGAACCATTTCGACAGAATCATCTTAAATTCATACTACGAACAAGATATTACTTTAAAACAGCAAATCGATAAATAATCAAAATCAGCGCTTATAAGACAGGTTAAGGAAATTTGTTGTTTTTTTTGATAAAAACATAAGTATCTTAATACAAAAAGACAACAACTTAAGGCAAAAAATAACAACTCTACAATAATACGGACCCTTAATTATGACTACAGATCACATCTCAGAGGATTACACACTTAAATCATATGACTACTTAATTCAATTATGTCCATTTTAATTAGAAATAGCACAAGTCCATGATCAAACGAAAGAAGAAAAATAAAAAAATTCAGCCTAAGCTTGACCAAGTAAACTGCACATTCATACTAATCAAAACAGGAAATAAACATAAAATTTGAGATTCCTAAAAAAATATAATCAAAATACTATATAAACATACAACACAAATGATAAACTAAAAAATTTCTAAAGAAAGAAGGTTACCTTGTTCAGGGCAGCGAACCGGACGGGCGAGTTTGAAGGAGACGATTCCACCTCTTTCAACTCGAACAACCACAAAATTTTAAACTATTGAACCAAGAATTCCCAAAAACTTATTGGGTACTCTTTGCTCTCCCAAAATCCGTCCATGAACAGTGAGGAGAGAGGCTTTTTATAGCACCCAAAATCTCCAAATTCTGAGAGTATTTTCGATGTGGGAGGAATCATTTTTTTGAAAATTTCTTAATTGATAAGGCTCTAGTAAGCTGGAATCGTACGAATTAGTATGAATTTGAAACGAAATTGAAAAGGAATATCGAAATTGGAAGGATATTTCCGTAGGGATAATAAACCCAGAAGCTTCGCGTGTCCTTGGTCTTGTGCCAAGCACGCTTGAATGTACAAGATCGAAGGAGAAAAAAGAGAATTTGAGGCGGTCTGAAGGAATTACGGTTCGTTCTAGTTGGATTGCGCGTCTGAGTGTTGCATAAGAAAAGAGACGACAAGAGCAAGAGGGGAGGGGTAAAAGTGGAAAATGGGCCAGATCTTTGAAATTGGGTCGAGGGATTTGGGCCAAAACTTGGGCTTGATGGTCTAAATATGGAGGGAATAATGTCTATTAAGGGGGGTTTCAAAGGGAACAGGTCCTTCGGTTCATATTTTCACCAAATTTGAATTGTTTAAAACGGGAACGAAACGAATTATAAACTCAACTAATTACTCAATCTTCTTTACTCTTAACAACACAAAATAATTATTTCGAAAAGAAAGATCTTAGTTAAATTGTGAACTACTCAGTTTTAAAGGAAATAAGATGCGTACTGAATACTCTATTTTTTTGGTAAAAATGATTTTCTAAATATTTATTCAAAAATTGAAAATTATATAAATCAATATATTTTAAGTATATAGAGATATATTTTATAGAAAAAGTAGATATTGCATTGACAATGATTTCAAAAGTATTTTTGATTTTTCAAAATAATAACTTCAAATTGTTTGAAATTTAAGAAGCTTGAAAATTAATTTTGTAGTGGAGGGACAAAATTGGGTGCCAACAACTGCCTCTTATTTGACTGGGATGGATGAAAGAGATCCGAGGCAAATGAAATTGATGAAACCAATTTTGTCCGTCCACTAATTCATCTCTTTGGAATGGTTAATGGTAAGAATTTTTGAGGAATTATGGCTGAACCCTGGCATTGGATTTCCTACATATCTCAGGTTACATGAGAACTCAGGCCACCTGTAGTTCAAAAGACGCTTGATTTAACGCACAATTTTGAAAGAAGCAAAAGCTATTTCGATATTGGAATATGGAGAGACCGAAAAGCTTGAGAACGGAGTGATGACAAAATTGTTGGAGTACAGTCAAGTTTTCAACACTAAGTCCGCCTACATATCCCTAAACTTTGGGAATCAAACTACTTCTAGTTCAACTCAATCGGTTGAAAAGAGAATCTCTTATGCGGATTTAACCTTTAACTTAAGGACGAGTGACAAATTAATTGAGCGCAGAAAAGAGGATTGCAAACATCTCACTTATGAATGTGGGGCCTTTCACACCCATATGTAAGATATTACATGGACATAACTTCCAAAGCTCTAGGTGTATTGTCACTCGAATTTGAAATTTACCTTCGGTGAGAGTTGAAATTTTCACTGAAGGCGGAACTGAAACATTAAACCCCAAGAAATACCCACACACCTTATGATAGGGATGTGGTTTGATTATGATGGAAGTCACTCTCAACTCGCGTCCGAAGAGTTTGATATTCCTCTTTGGACTATGTCCCAGTTCGTTGCTTAGCAAAACATCCATGTTGTGCTGCGTCCTATTTTGACGAAGTCCACTTCGTGTTTTGCAAAATCTGGCGAAAATTGTCAGTAGAAAATGTAATATAAATACAAATATAATTTGTGCAAACTTGGTTTAACATGCCATACTGAAGGAGATGATGATCCAATTTCAAGTGTATTGCTCTTGAAGGAAGTGGTGATCCAAAGTGATGTGTCAATTTAAACGAGGTGATGATTTAATAACATAAGATAACATGTCACTTTTTAGGGAGGTAACTTCCCAACGTGTGACTTCTTAGGGATGTGATGTCCCGACGTGTCATTTTTTAGGGAGGTGATTTCCCAATATAATATAACCTTGTGCTTAGGGGAGGTAATGTCCCAATATAATAATAATGCGTCATTTTGAGGGAAGTGACTGTTCAATATAATATAACGTGTCATGTTCAGGAAGGTGACGCCTCTATAAAAAATTATCGTGTCATGTTGAAAGGAAGTGAAGCTGCAATAATATAACGTGTCACGTTGAAGGAAGTGACGCTCCGATAATAATTTAACGTATCACATTGAAGGAAGTGACGCTCCAATAATATAATATGTCACGTTGAAGGAAGTGATGCTCCAATAAAATAATGTGTCATGTTGAAGGAAGTGATGCTCGTATCACATTGAATGGAGTGATGCTCCAATTAAAATTTAACGTGTCACGTTGAAGGAAGTGACGCTCCAATAATATAAAGTGTCACGTTGAAGAAAGTGACGCTCTAATAATATAATGTGTCACGTTGAAGGAAGTGACGATCCAATAACGTGTCACATTGAAGGAAGTGACGCTCCAATATAATAATGTGTCACGTTGAAGGAAGTGACGCTCCAATAATAATTTTAACGTGTCACGTTGAAGGAAGTGACGCTCCAATATAATAATATGTCACGTTGAAGGAAGTGACTCTCCAATAATAATTAAATGTGTCACGTTGAAGGAAGTGACGCTCCAATATAATAATGTGTCACGTTGAAGGAAATGAAGCTCCAATAATAATTAAATCTGTCAAGTTGAAGGAAGTGGGCCTCCAATATAATACCCTATGATAAAAAACAAATCTCAAAATAGGGAGTATGGTTATAACATGGTAATTTGATTAGCTTCTCGTAGTTTGTGAAGCGAGTAACATCTCTTGTTGTCATTAAAACTTCGTCGTCCCTGCCCTCATAGAAATTTGTTAGTTAAGAATAGAGAGATTAACAAATGTAAAGACTTTTAAACACGTCAACATGATATGGTAGCCATGGAGAACGAGAGAATCTTGAAGAACAATTTGAGAACTTTAAATGCTAAAATGAGGCGCTAATGGCCAATTAGGGATGTCACATATGGCGTTCCCCTACTTTAAATGGATCTCTTGTAAAGAGAAGATTGGTTTGATAAAATATATCTTTGAGACTTGAAGTTGAACGAAGATTTTGAGTACTTTGAACTATTTCAAAAGGTTGCCCCTGTTTCTAGTCCAAGGGTGCTTAACTGAAATAATTTGCAAAAAATAACAGATGACTGATTCAAAAACATGCCCCAGTTTCCTCTAAGGCCTGTAATTTGAAACAGTAGGAAGATCGAATCCTTATAAAGGATTGCCTACATGTCTTGCTGGAACAAGAAATCAGGTCTGGCGTAGTTCGAACCTGAAACTTAAGGGAATTTAAAGAGGATGTAACATTTGCCATAAAAAGGCAAGAGATTTGAAACAATGAAGGATAAATTTCTTCAACATAAAATAGAGGATAAGAGTCAGCTTGTTGGATTGGATCCTTGGTGTCGGGAATCCTTCATAATAACATCTTTGAAAAGTATTGGTTCATGTCACTCTTCTGGTGAACGTTTGGACTGATCCTTCTAAGATTGAAAAGACCTTTTGAAATTTCGACTCCAATTCTAACGACACCTACAGAGTCCAAATGTAATTAGTAACAAAATAAAATTATCAAAGTAAAAGATAAGATTTCAAATGAAATTGTTTGACTCATATTGGTCTAGATAACATCTCATGGTTTTCACTATTAAGCCAAACTATTCCATCTGTAAAATTGAGAATGTGTAAGTCACGGAATTTTTTTAGAATATGAGTAAAAGTAGAAATGATATGAGGTATGACGAGGCCATTGTGGGTCCAATGATGCCTTGTAACTTTGTAGTCTTGCATCCAAAGAAAAATTCTTAGTTTTGAGTGACTGATTCATGTTGGCTTTGCCTTTCAATCCTGATGCTCCTTTACCTTCTGGATTACTAGCTCGTTTGGTCTTGAAATGTCGCTTGATGAAATTTTTGAGGACCTCATCAAAAATCCTGCCCCGGTTTAAAAAATAATATAACTTTGAACTTTCTGTAGATTTTAGTTGAATTTTTGAGTGAATCTCAAAAATTCTGCCCAGTTGCAACTCTGAAGAGATCTTTGATTCTGACTTGTTGGAAAATTCCTCTTCTAACGAATTTTGAGATGATCTCAAAATTCTGCCCCAATTTTGATTATAAAGGGAAAGGAAAACTTACGGGGAATATGACCGAGCCGGTGTTGCACCTACGTATTCCACTAAGGAAATCAGGTCGAACGTATTTCCACATTCGAGGATTAACGGGAATAGAAAATTTAACTAAGGAAATGTCCGAGGCCGACATAGGCCGCCTACGTATCTCATTCTTTAGACTTCAGGTAGAACGTATTTCAAGTACAAGGAAACATCAAAAAGGTATAAAGGGATGACCGAAGCTGACATAGGCCGCTGTATCTCATTTTTGAGAATTCAGGTCAGAAGTAGTTCATTACAAGTGAAAGACGCTTACAAATCAAATCCAAACAAATGATTAAAAAGGAAACAAAGTGATAAAAATGTGATTACATGGAAATAAAACAACAAACTCCAAATGCAGGACTAAAAGACGCCAAAAGTGTGACTTTCAGAAAAAACTTGCTTCTTCTTAGCAACTGGTTACGCCAATGACTACTCCTTGTGCTTGGGTAGTGGATTGGTGTTCACATTTGGTGGAGCTTGAGCAAGTTTTACCACCTCGTTGTCAATCAGATCTTGAATTTTGTGTTTCAGAGTGATACATTTGTCGGTATCATGTCCAACAGCTCCTGAATGATAAGCATACCGCTTGTTTGGGTCATACCACTCGACTGAAGTATTCACAGTCTTGTGTTTCACTGGATGGAGTATCCCTGCCTCTTTCAATATCTCAAAAAGTTGAGTCCGTGTCTCACACAATGGAGTGAAGACTCGAGGAGTCTTTTTCTCAAAATTGGGACGAGGTGCATTATTTTGATGATTTTGCATTGGTCGTGGAGAACGAAATATTGCTTGATTGTTGCAAACATAGTATCATGAATCAAGATAGACTGGAGGTGGTTGATGGTTTTATAAGGTAGTTCCTCGAGTCGTTCACATCATAACTTCTTTCTTTTTTTTCTTTCCATTTCCAAATGAACCAGTTTTATAGTCCCTGTTAGCAAACTGAGATGAGGTGAAATTTGTTATTCTACCACTCTTGAGACCGTCTTAAATCATTTCTCCAGCCTTGATAACTTCAGCAAATGTCTTTCCACCCATTGTCACCATTCACTCGTAGTATTCTGAGTCTTGAGCTTGAATGAAGTAGGTGATCATTTCTGATTCCTCCATAGGTGGGTGCACCCTAGCAGCTTCTTCCCTCCAACAAATGGTATATTCTCGAAAGCATTCAGTTGACTTTGGTTTTAGCTTGGTAATAGAGATTCTATCGGGAGCGATCTCAACATGAAACTTGTAGTGATCCACAAAAGCATTCGCTAGATCATCCCAAGTACGCCATATAGTCACATCTTGCTTTGAGTACCACTCCAAGGCTTTTTCAGTCAAACTTTGATTGAATAGATTGATTCTTATCCCTTCGTTGTTTCCAACGCCAATCAATTTTTCACAGTAAATTTTCTAGGGAAAGAAAGGTTTCCTGATCCACTAAACCTTTCAAACTTCAGAATATTGTAACCGGGTGGAAGCTCAACCTCGGGGAATGTGCACAACTCTTCATATCTCACACTCTGGCTACTACCGAACCCACGAAGACCTCTCATAGCATCCTTTAAGCTTTTCATCTTCCTATTCTTCATTTCAGCGTCAATTGATTTTGCATCATTTTCAATTTCAACATAGTGATTAACATCTTGGTGGTGAAACTCCTGAGCCTTGGTAACAGGTGGAGCAATGACATAAGTGTACACTGGCGGAGTATGATGTGTTACCGTTGGAGCTTTTGGAGGAGAAAATGTGTACACAAGAGGAGTATCTTGAGTTGAATGAGGGAGTGAGGTGCTTTGAGTTTGCTGAAAGGTGGTAAAATGATCTCCTTGATTAAGCTCACTCAAAGTCGAAAATGAAGGTGGCATGGGCCCTTTTTGGCGAGCATCAGGTGGTAGGTTCTGAGAAACAGCTTGGTATTGAGCTACTAGGAGATTCAGTTCACCAATTTTTCGCTTTAGATGAGCAATGACTTCCATTCTGTTGCTACCAAGGCACTAGGATGGCCGCGATAGATGAAGTGTGGATCATTTCGTACGAAGCAACCATGTTGATAGTGGAATCCATTTTTGAATGAGTCCTCTTAGTAGTCCAAGTAAGAAATGAAGAGTTTGTAGAAATTTTCTTGACCTTAGATCGTGTAAAATATAGATGTTCTGCCAGCAGGTACTTTGGTGAAGTGAGCAAGTTTGATTACCAACACAAATCAGTCTCTTCTTCTAAAAACAACTAAAAAAAATAAGAGAGTTAGTCCATTAATCATAATAATCAACCAAAATAACATATAAAACAAATAACATTTGTTTTGCTTCAAACAAATTAGTCCAAAATTCGAAGAACAAAAGACTCTTAAAGGGTGACCAAATGGAAAAACTTTGATTGTTGTGTGAACTAAAATTTTAACGAAAGAAAGGAATTTGAACAAAGAAAATTATATAATTTGAGTAAAGATTCAAATGTTAATTTTTTTTTGGAAGGTTCAATTGAAAATCCCTTTTGAGAATAAAATCGTCTTCAAATTGACATGAAACTGACGGAATATTTAGTAACGCCGGCTAGGTAGGCGTGTAAAATAATTTTCAAGAAACAATGAGGTTAACGTGAATTTGAATGATGACCTTACAATCTTTTTGAGGATTTAATGGACTTGGAGCTTGAATGATTTTAACAGATTTTGATAATGGACTCAAAGAGTATTCGGGAGGGATAAAAAATTGAGCTTATATGCCAAACAAGATTTTGAGACTTTGTAATGGAACTATTGATTGACACTGAAAATAGAGTTAGTCTTCCTATTCATTCAAATGAAATGAAATGACTATTCATTCATCTATATTACTTGTCTCTTTGCTTCCATTTTGATTACCTCTTGTTCTTTTTCCTTCGATTATCATATTATTTGTTCTTGTTCGTATTCCTTTTTTCAGTTATTTTCACTAATGTATTCTCTTTACCAACATACTTTGAAATGTTTTACTTGAATCGACTACATTCAAATAATTTTTCTACCTTCAAGTTTTATTAAGTTCTTGGGAGGTTAAAAATCTTTTTTCCTTTTGTTTCAATTTATTTGACCTATTTTGATTTTATACGGATTTTAAGAAAATAAAGATTTTTTTTAAATTTTATAGTCTAAATTTAAAAATATGAAAAATGTATCAAATCAAAGAGTTCCTAAAAAGGTAGAAGTCATTTTTAAAAAAAAAAACGAATTAAAAGAGAAAGTAGGCCAAGTAAATTAAATTGGAGGAAGTCCTTTTTTTTTCCCTTCCAAAAGTGCTTATTTTAAAAAGAGTGAGGTGTTTGATCAGGTGAGAGAAAAATAAGTGATTTTAGGAAATAACAGAAATTGTTTGCTAAAACGAAATAAAGAAAATCCCCAAAAACAATTTTCTGAATAAACACTTTTGTGAAATATATTGGGATAATGCATAAGTACCCCCCTAGACTATGACCGAAATCCCAGAGACACATCTAAACTTAACTAGGGTCCTATTACCCCCCTGAACTCATTTTTTGTGTATTTTTGTGCACCTTTTGTGCTGATGTGGCACGTTCAGCCACCCAAGTTGGTTGTGTTTGTACACACTCGCCCGCCACGTGTGTAAATGTTATTTTTTAATTAAAAA
>JAJOOS010008164.1:0-43100 GCA_029582725.1 Solanum chiquidenum | reverse complement strand
GGGGGGGGGGGGGGGGGGGGGTATTGTAGTCGGAGATTAAGGGCTTTGAAAGAGTGTCAATGGTGAAGTGGTTAGTTTCATTTTATTATTATTATTATTTAATTGATTTTTGGTTTCTTCTTTTCATTTTGAAATAAAATAAAATATCATAATAAAAATGTTAGCCAACTATTTTGAACAAATAAAAAATATAAGAAGAGTAAAATAACTAATTTAAAAATGTAATTAAAATAAAATATCAAAATCACTAGCTTATTTATTAAACATAAAAGAAAACATAGATTTTCTTGTAATTTTTTTTCTTTTTTAAACAATTCAAAATAAAACTTATCTTATAATGTGTCTACTTCTGTTGTTTTCAGAACTTTTAAAATAAACTTAACAAAAATAAAATAAAAGATAAAATATTTAATTTGATTTTAAAACTATTTAAGCTCTAAATATTGTCTAAAACATTATTTTAAGGAAAAAACTTTGTCTACACCTGCAATACTACGTCGTATTATCTAGGAAGGTCCTTGTAGTACCATTATCTTGGAGTGTTCTGCTAAGTTCCATTATACATGTAATGGCCCTTGGAGGTCATTTATGTGGTTTTGCATGTTCTTATCAGTTTGCCCCTTCCCGTAGCTTTATTATGGCTTTGGTGTGATGCTTGGTCGGGTAACATGCTTCTCGAGGTGTTTGGTGAAAGTTTCTGTGTTTGGAGGCTTTATGCTTGAAAGAGTTGACTTTAGTCAACATCCGGAAATTGTGATGTCGGATGAAAATTCCGTCAGTTCTATTAGCTCTAGAAGGACCATTTTTGTCTAGTGCGATGATCGATTTGGGTTTTGAGGCTTCTGTTTGGAGTTGGTGCGATTAGTTGATTTAGTTTTAGAGTTTTGCCTAAAGTTTGACTTTGTACCACTTTCTTGGTAAACTTGCCCAGAATGGGATTCTATTACCACGTTAACTCCAAAAAATTGAGTTTTGTCTAGAATGACTTTTGGTTTAGTTCCCAAGGCCATCAGGTTGAGTTTCGAGCTTTTCATGTTTTGTTTGTGTTTTATTGTCAAGTGTTGACATTGGTCAAAATTTTAATGAAACGACCTCGGATGACTGTTTCGTCAATTTAATCGAGTGCAAAATGTCGTTTCCAAGTGGTTTGTACTTTTGGATTGCATCGTTTGGATTTTAAATGAATTATGAGGGCTTGATTGAACTTTTGGACACTTGCTTCATTTTCTAAAATCTGGTGTTTGGTGCGACATCTTAAGCGTACTCTTGAATCCATAAGTGAAGTCTTCTTAAGCGACCAAGAGGCCGTTTAAGCCAAAGGCATAAATGGGGTGGGGGTCGCGTAAGGGACAACCCTTGGCTTTTGCGAAGGACACTTAAGAGACCAAGTGGCCACTTAAGAGAAGGGTACCACCTATGCGGGGATCGCTTTTGCAAAGCATTGGCCTCTTGTTAAGAGACCTTGTGGCCATTAAGCGAAAGGGTTCCTTTTAAGCGTTCTCCGTTTTTGCGAACATTTGGCCGCTTAAGCGAACTTTTGTCTATTGTTGCAAAGATCGCTGGGATTTAATACCTTTTTAATCCATTCTTCTACAAAGCTTAGACCCATTGAAGATAGGCTCAACTTCTGGTGATTTTTCCCATTGCCATTTTGCCGTGATTCAAAGGTAATTCTCTTCCTCCTTATTTCATCTACTATTTTATGGCTTTAACTCCACAATGCAACTCCTTTTTGGCCTTCAACTTATTGATTTCTTAATCTTTAAAATTTGGTAGATTAATCATTTGAGGTGCGAATTGAATTCCATTTGCACCCATCTTTCGGGAATGTGAACCTCATTCTGGGGAGGACATTATGATGGTATCCTTTTTGTAATTTGGTTGTGTCGATTTGTGGGATGATTTTTAGCCCAATTTGGGATCCAAATTTCTTATTAGTGATATGGGTATCGTTAGATAGGTATTAACTTGCTCGTCATGTTCTTGATAACTTGACATTAGTCTGAGGTTTTTCGAAAGGGGAGATGGCACCCAAGTGAAGGTATGAGTGCGGTTACAGCTTTGAGGTAGGCTACAATCTACTTGATTCTTTGATTGAGCATTCTAAGATGATGTTTAGCATTTATTGGATGTATTTCGGGATGGGGTATAGCTGGTTTAGATTTATCTCCCTTATTCGTATTTCTTGATTCCTGCTTGAACCTTAGGCTAGTTAGAATTCTGTAATCCTTAGTTTAGTTTGGGGATTGTTTGCTTGTGCAATAGTTTAGCACTTTTGATCTTGTTTGAGTCGTTCCTTAGTGCCTTGTGGGTTTTCAATGTGAGTAGTACCTTGAATGAAATTTGGTTTACCATTAGATTTTATAGCTCCTTCTTGAAAGTAGTTCTAATGACAAGTTCCTTCTGCTAGTGCGGAGACTGTGAGATTGTGTGGCTTTTGGGATATTGCTTTGGTTGGACCTGTACCTCTGTTTGGGTTCTTATCTCTTGGTTAGCTTTGGACTCTTTGATGCTTATGGTTATCCTCGGATGGAGTTAGTGCTTGTGCCTTTTTTTAGTGGTCTCTTAGATAGACGAGGTGTTTCTTGTGTAATACTTTGACTTATTAAATCCTCATAAACCCTTTCACTGCTTGTTCAGAGTTGTTTCATTCACTTGTTATCTCTATGGAGTTGGTTGAGGTATTTTGGGGCAGAGGCCTTGGTCGAGGACTAGCTAGATTTTAGGCTAGTTCCTATACCCCAGGAGTGAGATGGTTGTTATTTATGGGTATTTGTGATTGTGTGCGTGTTATTTATATGTTCGCGATGTAATGCATTGCATTGGTTTCTTCATTCTCATGTTACTTGTAGTACGACCAGATGCATGCATTGGTTCTCACTGTATTTTGACAAAGCAAGGTTTGAAAACTGATCTTTTAAGGGGGGTCGCACTATTTTTACTACTTTGGAAATAGACTTGAGATTTAGAGACATCTAGGATGCGCTCACCATTTACATATTTAGAGGCATCTAGGATGCGCTAATATTTACCATACTAGTCGATGAGTTGCCACCCCTTTCTTTAATATTGTGGTTATGATTGATTGATTATGTCCAATCACCTTGATGGAGAGGAATGTCCTGGATTGGGAACAAGAAGGTATATTGGACACTCTTGAGTCCCCCATGGATTCGTCTATCCATCTGACCTATTGAACAGGAAGAGGGAGGTGCGCATGGGTCCTACCTCACTTTTTGGGACTTAGGGGTAGCTTTATATATCTTATCACTATTGGTACCGCTGATTTTATAGCGTCACTTACATTCATCATGCATTGCCTATTGTAACACTCCGGAAAATGATAAGTTAAACTAGAGCCTAATCGTGGGATGAACGTCTTGAATGAGGGTATAGGGGTCAAGGCCATGAGGCAAGAGCCATGGCCAAGGGGCCAAGACAAGGCTGCCCCTAGCCAGTAGCTACTCCCTCAACCTTCATGAGAAGGACCACGAGTCGTGGTCCTCACCGCGGCTCGTGATGGTAGGCGTGGCCATGGGAAATTGGCCACCAAATTCCCTAGCTACTGCCTCAACTCCTACAATCATCACCACAGCCCGTGGAGTTGACTTAGGTAAATGGAAAATGTCCCCAAGATACAAGGCCACTGCCTTAAGGACCACGAGAGGGACCATGACAGGTGGTCTTCACCACGACTCGTGTAGCCCCTCGTGGTGATGCCTTGGGTGTGTGAGCCTTGTGCTACCATGAAGGGGTTACTTCCCCAATATTCACGGCAGCCACCACGAGTCGTGGTCCTTACCACGGCTCGTGAGAGTGCTCGTGAACCTGGACGGGGTCAAGTTAATGAGGGTCTTCTAAGTCTTTTCCTTATTTCATCCAATTAAGTGAGGGTTGTTTTGGGTATTTTAAGGGGTGGTTTATATATGGTTTTAAGTCATCTATCATACATTTTCAAGACCTAAACACTTAAAATCCCAAATAAATTCCAAAATCCTCTCTTCCCTCTCTTAAGAGGTTCCTCCATTGAAGAACAAACAAGAAGGTCAAGGTTAGGGTTCAAGCTTCGAGTTTTCACTCCAAATTTCGTGGGAAAGCTTCAACAAAGGTATGGGAACCTTGATTCATGGAACAGTTTCCTCCATGAAGCCCTCTCAACTCAATTTCAAAAATGGGTTTAAGATTCAAAAACTAGAGTTTTTCATCTGGCCATGGGATCTTCCTAAAACCATTTTCATTGTATTACTTTATGTATATTATGGATGATTTGACGTTTTAATGGTGATTTTATAGTAAAATTCCACATGAACCCATGAACCACCCCATGACCCCAATTTCAGTTATTTCAATGAAGTTATTGATGCAATATGATTACTACTATGAATTGTGGTTATGTTAATTTGGTTATGAAACCTTGTCTTGTTCATGTTGATAATAGTATATCCTAAATGAAATTGTGAGACTTAGTTCATGGCCTTGAAAGGGGGAAGATTCTGAAGGATTGTTCATGATTGTTGCTAGTTATTAATGAACTTATGAACTCTTTCGAAAGGTGAGAATCCTATGACTATTGTCTGAATTAAGGTGTTGTTGGAAGACTAATTTCCCCTACCCTTACACATATTTATGTATAATTTGTCTAGGTTGATGTTGATGTTGTTGTGTTGATTGAAAGGCTAATTCTCATGAAAATACTATGAATAATGATGTGAAAGTTACTCACCCTATAATAAGGATTCTAAGGTGAAAGGTAGTTCTCACCAAAATGAATCTATGAGCTACTTAGCGAATTGTATTGGAAGAAGGGTAAAGTATGCCTCCAGACATGTAAGTACAACTAAATGCTAATTATGTATAATTGTGAATAATGCTTAATACCGAGTGGATATGGACAATGAGGAAAAGGCCCCTCCGCTAATGCAATAGGTTGGGTCATCTATAGTAAACTCATGAGATGGAAGCTCCTCTGCTAATGAAATATGTTGAGTTTCTAGTAGCAATCTCCCTATCCCATAAATATGTGCCAAACATAGGACTTA
Organism: Solanum chiquidenum; assembly: GCA_029582725.1. Taxonomy (NCBI): domain Eukaryota; kingdom Viridiplantae; phylum Streptophyta; class Magnoliopsida; order Solanales; family Solanaceae; genus Solanum; species Solanum chiquidenum. The sequence continues at coordinate 38,061 of JAJOOS010008164.1, read as the reverse complement.
GCTAGTGGATCCACTTAGAAGCTAAATATGATTAGTTCTACCTTCGGAAAATAGAATGCCTTCTTTTGGTGTGAGGTTTTATGACACCGGATTCCATGTAAGCTCACATGATCTATATCGGTTATGGCTGATTTTCCCTAATAATAATAATGAGGTAATAATTATGATAGGAGCTACACTATGACTTCTTAATGAGTTTTACTTAGTAGGAGTGGGGGTATGTGACTTCACTTTTAAATTGCACAAGTAGGCTTATTAGGATGTTATGGAATGGTTTCCTTATGGTATGATAATATATGAATTAATGTATGGATAATAAACGGAAGGTGTTATTGATGACCTTCATTATGTTTAATTATGTATTTGAATAATTTATCCTTTATGACTATGGATTATGGTAAGTTTGAAGATGGTGTCAACTGGATATGTGGCTTCAAGGGATGCTTAGTAGGGTTGGTATTATGGGATTCCAACCTTACATTCCACAAGTGTTCTTAGGGGTTGCTCAGGTGTTAGTTGATGAGTCCACAAATTGGACTCATTTAGGGCTTTATTTTAATAGAAATCGTGTCCTTAAATGCTTATTTTATCTCAATATCTGATGAAAATGCTTAAGTTTCAGGTATTTGAAGTTTTAGAGGAAGCATGGACACTTAGGCGCAAAAAAGGAACAAAAAGGCCGAAAAAAATGAAAACGCTGAAGCCTGAGCATCACCAAGCATACTTGGCGAATCGCCAAAGGGATGCACTTTGCCCTTCGTTCCAATACGCTAAGTCCTGAAGGAAGTGGATCAAATGGAGATTAAATGAGCAGTCGGTCTGTCACCGAATAGTTCTGCGAAGCAGTACTATGTTGTCCAATGACACAGAGCACGAGTAAAACACCAAGTCGATCAGCGATTCCGACTAATGTCGCCGAACGATCCACTGCAACACAAGTTTTTGAAAACTATAAATACTCATTGAGAGTTATAGCTTAGTATCAAGTTTTAGCATTACATTTTAGTATCAAATTTTAGACAATATAATTTTCATTTTTTTTTACTCTCAAGTTTGGAGAGGGTTTTTGGGAGACTTGAAGAAAGGTGTTCATCTTCCCCAAGTTGGAAGTGGGTTTTCTCCATTCTTCTTCCTTTGCTTAAATCAAGGTTTAATTTCTTATACCCATTTGATTTCAGTATAATTTTAGGTGTATTTTGTTGTTTCTTGATGTGTGGCTAAAACCCCCCATTCTTGGGGTGTGATTTAGCAAATATGTGTTGATATTAATGTTTGGTCTTGCTTGTTGATAGAATATATGTATTTTAATGGTGATTTCACTTAGTGGTTGTGGTTTAACTCAATGGGTTTGTAGTTGCAAATACAAAGCCACCCATGTGTTTTCCGCTTGCCAGAGAAGGAGGTCGCGAAACCAAGACCACTAGACTGATGGCCTCAGGAGTGGGTCGACATGAGGTTCAGCCCAAGAGGGCAAGCCTTAGTCCCATATCCTAACACTCAGCTCGAGAGAGTGTGTGGGGTAAGGCGTAGGTTGGTCTTCATGCGGCAAATGGGTGTCCGAGAGGAACACATTTGAAATGGGGTAAGTTGCTCGAGAGGGAACTTATTTCCATCTAAAGCTTAGCCTAGTCACTATTATTTTGAAAATTTCCTATCGAAAGCATGTACCCCAAACATTTATCTCAACTTGTATTGCGGTCACACCCCAAGAACTCTTCCCCATAGTTAATTTTCTTGTTATTTTTGTTGTTTTTACTTACTTATGATAACCCCCAAAATTGATATTTGACACTTTTGTGTCCCCCCTTCAATTTGCAATGCATTTAATCGTTATTATCTTTAGCTACGACTAGTTAGAACTAGATTTTATTTTTCTATTAATTCTTAAGACCACTCCCTTGGGACACGACCCTAACCCTTGGTTGGGTTACTATATTATCAACGATCGTAGACACTTGAACCGTAGTTAGTGTCGTTGGTCACGATAAGCATCAAGATGGAGCCGCTTCCGGGGAGCGATGTTACTCGAGATTTTTTAGATTAGTAAAATTTTCGTTCTCCTTAGTTTTAGTTTACTCACTTAATTTTATTTTGTAGTTTGTTTTGCTAGTTTGAATATCAGAACAGGAACTAAGGAGGGAGAATCACTACGGATATCACACGGATCATCACCTTCTGAAACTATTGAACATCAGGGATAACCTCCTGACATTTAAATAGGTAGGGGATGAAACAATTTAGGAAATGTTGCTGAAGTTTCAAGCGGTGCTGCAACCATGCCCATCTCATGGGATGACGGACAAGGGGCTACTGGAGTGCTTCTATAAGGGTCTTGGACCCGAGAATAGAAGTATAGCTGATCAACTTTGTGAGGGCGGCATACTACACCAACCCTATGAAGTTGTAGCAAAACTCCTTGATGGCATGGTAGAAGCCAACAAAGAAGCAAAAAGAAAGAAAGAGTGGGACGCACTAGTCACCCAGTTGGATGTTCTATCCACTCGAGTCACGAAATTAGAAGTACAAGCCATGGGAAAAGAAAAGCACTCCTCTCTTTGAGAGTGTAAACTTGGGAAGAAGCAGAGAGGTGTGCAGGATGATGAGACTCTGTCACTCATTCAACAAAAAATTGAGCCACATTAGAAGATGTTGAATGAGATGAAGGATAACATCGAAATGTTAAATGAAGCATCAACCTCTCACTCCATGACTATCTAGCTGCAGGATGCTCAAATTGGCCATTTGATATCAGGTTACCACCCACCATTTGCTGAGGACTCGCCTAATTACAACATGGGAGACTCCGAAAATGGAGAATAGTTGCTGACTTGCGTTGTGCCACGACGTTAACTAAGGCGTTGTTTGGGAGGCAACCCAAAACCATTTATTATTTTCTTTTGCTTTGATAAAATAATAGTGTGTTGATTGTGCAGATGGAAGTGTGGAGAGTGAACGAAAAGTGCAGATTGGCAAGCAATCAAATCTGTCGGCGAGTCGCCGAAAGGGTCATCGAATCCGATCTTACCCACCATTTTACTCAAGACATTGTCAACTTTGGAGTCTGTAAAACTCAACGAGCTTTAGACATTCTTGGCGAATTACCAACCAAGTCGGCGATCATGAGGGAAACCACCGATTGGACCCCCATAAATCAGAGGTTCTGTAAATATCGGCTGAATGAGTCGGTGAGCTTGACTAACATTGCCGAGTGAGCAAAAACTGGATGGTCTTTGCAAGCCAAAGGTTTGAAAGTTTCAACTTCACTCACTTTTCCCCACTTTTCATTTGTCTAAACTCACACTAGCACTCTAGTTTTTATATTTCCTGCACTTTTGGAGTATTTTGTTTCATTGATTTGTGCGCGGATTCGGGAATACATTGCTTCCTAGCACTTCAGTTTTATCATAGTCAGCATCAAAGGTTGGTAGTCCTAAACCCGAAAATAATTCTATAGAATATATACTCATTTGCAGCATCCTTATCTTGTTGAAATGTGTTGGGTCTCTCCAAATGGTCTCATTTACACCTGTGTAAATTCGAAATTATTGTACAACTTGTTTAAATTGTTGAAATCCCATATGTTTGTGTTTTAAGCAGAGTATATTTTGTGGGATTGAATTCGAGAGTATGGGTTGAGAATGGGCACGTTGGGTCATTTGGTGAGCTAGGTCGAGCTCGCCGAACCACTCGGCATTTCACCTAATGTCCTAACCTCATCTTTAATTTCTTGCTTTATCTGATAGGTGAATTTGGCCATTTTCGGCTTGAAGCTTGAGGTTGCCAAGAGTATTCTTTGCGAGTTACCCTTTGCCTACACTTCTTGACCCTTCGTGCATTGTAGTCTTCGGCGGGCTAAGTCTTGCTCGCCGAAAGATGTCAGCGATTCGTAGAAAGGAGCCCCCCACCTTAGCCTACTTGAGTAGCAAGTCTGTATGCAACCATTTTATTGTGAATCTGATTGTATGTTTTCTAACATTTTCTTATGGATTTGCAGATATGGAGAAACCAAAAGCTGCTACGAGAATTGTACCAGCACAAGAAAAGGCTAAGGGAAAGGCGGTAAATGAGGAGGTCGCTACATATAAAGGCAAGGCTACTACACCGCCCACGTCTGGTGGGAAGGAAGATAAGGGAAAGGGAAAGAGATCCAGGGAAGTATGCACATCTTCAAGTCGGAATCCTATTTCAAAGATTCCACGAACCCATAACATACCTGCATGTGCCCTGGAGTTCTATGCCGTTGTGCATGCCTATTGGACGAATTCATAGGTGGTCACTCCCAGTGGACCTAGCAATATTGATGCTTCAGAGATAGCGCCGGTTCTTGATGCCTACACCTCGAGCATGACCTCGGGCACTGAACCCCCGATAGATGGAGAAACTGAGTAGACAAGACCCTTATTTACCTCCCTCTCTGTCTTTATTTATTTTACTTTAAGGAATATGTGTCAATTGCATTTGAGGGCAAATTGCTTTTAATTATGGTGGGGTGAGACTCACCTTTTGTGTGCTATTTGTGATTCGTGTTTTGTATATTTGGGTTGTATATTTCTTTTTAAATACTGCCTTTCGTGGATGTTTGAGTTCATGGCTCCTCTTTTTGATTTTAACTGATGCAAATTTTGACCCTTCCGAATTTTTTTTGTTTTTTGAAAATTTTCGCCACCACTTGTGTTGAAAGTTGCTGTTCTATTGCAAAATTTATGTCTCAGTTCTGATCAATACTGATGACTTGAATAGTGCTCTCAATCGAATGAACATGAATGTGTGGCTACGACGAGACCAAATGAAGTTGCATAGACAATATGTGAGCTCTTTGCATCTAGTTGTGATTATCCATTTATCAAATTTATTCTCTTGTAATGATCATTGCACACTTGCGAAAGTGTGTAGTCTTGTTTGACTTAAGTGTCGATGCCTAGTGTGATTAGCCTACGTTGAACCATGTATGAATAAACCCAGAATTTGCCCTGTTAGTCTGATTGATTTATAAAGGTATCCTCTTGATATGATCTTAGGAACTTTAAAGAGTGTGAGCCAAATTTGACATATACCTCTTTTGTGGCCTACCCGTGAGTGTATGAAATTCTTTTGAGCACCCCTTGAGCCTTACCTTTCTTTGGAAGAACCTTGATGAACCCTACACCTTACTTAACCCCACTACCTATAATCCTCTTGAGTTGTGATTTAGTGCATAGCCAACTTATGCCAAAAGCCTAAGTTGGGGGTGTGGTGAAAAGGAAAAGGAGAAGTCAAGAAGTGCAAGAAAAAGTCTCTCTAACCCATGGTATTGCAAAACAAAATGGAAACCCTCCAAAAAATAAATAAATAAATAAATATATATATATATAAATAAATATATATATATATAAATTTATATATAATAATTTTGAAATAAAAGTGCAAAAGGAATTGAGTTTCCAACCAATACATGGAATGTGAATGAAAGGATGACTTAGAAACACTCGAACAAAAAGTGATAAGGGAAGGAAAAAGGACATTTTGAGAACACCACATCTCACGAGGATGATGAAGTCACTGAGCCTAAATGACCATACCTTTGCACTCAGCCCCATTACAAGCCTTGGAAAGACCTTTTTGATCTTGAGAAAGACGAATCGAAAGTCGATAGGAAAATAAGGGCAAACCTATGGGTGAAAACATGCATTGTGTTCCTCTTTTTGAGTGTGAGCATTGCATCTGATTCCTGATATTAAATTGATTAACTCCTGTGTGTGAATATGGAATCATTCTTTGTGTGAGGGCATTTAGATACTTTTGTTGAGCATTGAACTTACATTAGTAGAAAGTATTGTGAACATGAGAATCTTTGCTAATAGTGTGTCACAACTTGAATCCTTGAGTGCACAATTTTATATTCACAAAAGTAGTTTGAGGTCTTGTTGTGTACATTCATGATTGAGTCTTGTGTATCACTGTTTGAGACACCCTTTTTGAATAGCTGACTTGAGTTTGCTTGAGGACAAGCAAAAGTTTAAGTTGTGGGTGTTGATTAGTCCACAAATTAGACTCGTTTAGGGCTTTATTTTAATAGAAATAGAGTCCTCAAATGCTTATTTTATCTCAATATCTTATGAAAATGCTTAAGTTTCAGGTATTTGAAGTTTTAGTGGAAGCATGGACACTTAGGCGCAAAAAAGGAACAAAAAGGCCGAAAAGAACGAAGAAGTTGAAGCCTAAGCATCGCCAAGCATACTTGACGAATCGCCAAAGGGACGCACTCCACCTTTTGTTCTTGTATGCGAAGCCCTGAAGGAAGTGGATCAAAATGCTATTAAAGGAGCACTCGTCGTGTCACCGAATAGTTCTGCGAAGCAGTACTACGTTGCCCAATGACATAGAGCACGATGATGTCGAAGGATGGTGCGATACGGCAATGAATTGCACCTAAGGGCGAATCACCGAGTCGATCGGTGATTCTGACTAATGTGGTCGAACGATCCACTGAAGCACAAGTTTTTGAAAACTATAAATACTCGTTGAGAGTTATAGCTTAGTATCAAGTTTAAACATTACATTTTAGTATCAAATTTTTTACTATATAATTTTCAGTTTGGAGAGGGTTTTTACTCTCAAGTTTGGAGAGGGTTTTTGGGAGACATGAAGAAAGGAGTTCATCTTCCCCAAGTTAGAAGTGGGTCTTCTCCATTGTTCTTCCTTTGCTTAAATCAAGGTTTAATTTCTTATACCAATTTGATTTCACTATCATTTTAGGTGTATTTTGTTGTTTCTTCATGTGTGGCTAAAAAACCCCATTCTTAGGGTGTGATTTAGCAAATATGTGTTGATATTATTATTGGGGCTTGCTTGCTGATAGGATAGATGTATTTTAATGGTGATTTCACCTAGTGGTTGTGGTTTGATTTAATGGGTTTGTAGTTGCAAATACAAAACCACCCATGTGTTTTCGGCTTGGCCAAGAGGGAGGTCGCGAAACCAAGACCACTAGACTGATGGCCTAAGGAGTGGGTCGACATGAGGTTCAGCCCGAGAGGGTGAGCCCTAGTCTCATATCCTAACACTCAGCTCGAGAGAGTGAGTGCGGTAACGCGTAGGTTGGTCTTCATGCGGAAAATGAGTGTCCGAGAGGAACGCATTTGAAACGGGGTAAGTTGCTCGAGAGGGAACTTATTTCCATCTAAAGCTTAGCCTAGTCACTATTATTTTGCAAATTTCCTATCAAAAGCATGTACCCAACCATTTATCTCAACTTGTATTTCGGTCACACCCCAAGAACTCTTCCCCATACTTGATTTTCTTGTTATTTTTGTTGTTTTTACTTACTTGTGACAAAAACCCCAAATTGATATTTGACACTTTTGTGTCCCCTTTTTGATTAGCAATGCTTTTACTCGTTAATCTCTTTATCTATGACTAGTTAGAACTAGATTTTATTTTTTTATTAATTCTCAAGACCTCTCCCTTGGGACACGACCCCAACCCTTGGTTGGGTTACTATGTTATCGACAATCGTAGACACTCGAATCGTAGTTAGTGTCGTTGGTCACGATAAGGATCATTAGTATTAGTATGTTGTGAGTGTATTGTGACTAAAACTTTTATTCTATGTTTGTAAATGCATATTGGCTTTCCAAACTTGATAAATGCATACTTCCAAGGAAAATTTCCTATTTAGCATATTTAAATGTTTTCATGCATGTTTCCATACTTAGTACATAATTGTGCTAACCCCTTCTTTTCTACATACTATGAGTTTAGGTCCCGGACGTTGATTCATTACTTCCTTCTCCAGATTAAAGCTTGGGTCAACTATTCCCTACGTTTTGGTTAGTCCTCCAGTTTGGAGGACCAGATGTTTATTTCAGTCTTAGTTTATTAGTACTTTCTTATGTTAAGGCTTTCATCTATGTAATTGGTTAAGTCCCTAATTTTGTACTCTTATGTTTAGATGGTTATAACGAGACAAGTCTAGTATTTCCACAACCCTTTATATATGGAATTTGAAATTTGACTTCTATTTAGAAAAGTTTTAATTTTCTGCATTATTTATTATGACATCATGTGTATGATTATGCTACGGGCTTGTACGCGACCCCTTCAGGTTCAACTACATCATGTTACGTCTAGGGGGTAACCTCGGGTCGTGACAAACTTGGTATCAAAGCATAAAGTTTTGGGAATAATATACAGGATTGAAATCTGATGAAACCACGTCTAATAGTGTCTTGTTCATGAGTGTGAAGTGCGCCACACTTATGAGTGAGAGGATATAGGATGCTTAAAAAATTTCCCTTCTTTTATCACTCTCAATTCGTGCTTGAAAATTCTGGCCCTATGATCTCCTTTATAATCCTTTTCTTATGATTATAAGAAATGAATACAAGGAGAGGTAATGCGAGGAGAGGGAAAGAGGAAAATGTCAATGATGGGATCCTCCCCAAGCTCCTCTGAATGCTCAAGTGCCTGATGAAGTGGGAGTAATGACTAATGTGGATATTAGGACAGCTCTCCAGACCCTGACTCAGGCTTTGATGGATCAAGTCACTAGGGATGCAAGAGTTCAACCGAATCCGAATGCTAACACAATCGCTTCTAGGATTAGGGATTTCACTAGAATGAATCCCCCTACTTTCCATGGTTCCAAAGTGGATGAGGATCCACAAGGCTTTCTAGATGAAGTGTTGAAGGTGGTTGATGCGATGGGAGTAGCTAACCATGAGAAGGCAGAATTGGCCGCCTACCAGTTGAACGACGTAGCTCAGGTTTGGTATGAATAGTGGAAAAGGGAGAGAACTGTGAGAGAGGGATCGATTGATTGGGAAGAATTCAATTCGGCTTTCCTTGATAGGTTTTTCCCACTAGAATTGAGATAGAGGAAGATGTAGGAATTCATCAACCTTCGCCAAGGAGGTTTGAGTGTGAAAGAATATGGCCTCAAGTTCATGCAATTGTCTAAGTATGCTCCAACCTTAGTGGCAAACTCAAGGGTCAAGATGAACAAATTTGCTATGGGGATATCTCCTTTGGTGGTAAACGAGTGTCGTTCGGCAATGCTCAATCCAAGCATGAACATTTCACGCCTTATGGTTCATGCCGAACAAATTGAGTAAGAAAAGCTCAGGCAAGCTGGTAGAGAAGTGAAGAGGACAAGAGTAGATGATAAAAATTCGTCTAAGGGCAGATTTGAGGTTCAAGGCAACCCAAGGTTTAAGAAGAGGTTTTCTAATCAAGATACCACTAGTGCTTCTAATGTCAACAAAGAAAAGGTGCCTACTCCTAGGCCACAGGGTGGTAGTAGAGGTGGTTCTTATGTAGAGAGGCCTACATGTGCAAAAATGTGGTAAGAACCATGAAGGTAAATGTCTTATCGATATAGGTGTGTGTTATGGATGCGGAAAGGGTGGACACTAATTGACAGACTGCCCAACACATTCGGCCAAGGGAAGAGAGGGTAATCAAGCCCCTCCAAGTGGTTCTAATTCGGATGCTCTGAAGAAAAGTCGCTTCTATGCTCTCCAGTCCCACAGTGATCAAGAGGGATCCACGGATGCTGTCACCAGTATGTTGCAAGTATTTTCCATTGATATTTATGCAATGTTAGACGTTGGTGCTACCTTATATTTTGTTACACCTTTGGTAGCCATGAAATTTGATGTACTCCCCGAAACTCTTATAGAACCTTTTTCAGTGTCCACCCCAGTTAGTGACTCAGTTGTTGCAAGAAAAGTCTATAGAAATTGTCTTGTTTCTTTAACTCATAAAGTCACTTGTGTTGATTTGGTAGAGCTAGTTATGTTGGACTTTGATGTCATCTTGGGGATGGATTAGTTGCATGCTTGTTTTGCTTCCATTGATTGTAGGACTTAGATAGTAAAGTTTCAGTTCCCTGATGAGCCCGTTTTTGAATGGAAGGAGGGAAGTTCAAGTGCTAGAGGTCGATTCATTTCGTGTCTAAAGGTTTGTAAAATGATTTATAAGGGTTATATCTGTCATATAATAAGGGTTAAGGACGTTGAGTCCGAGACTCCTCCGTTAGAGTAGGTCCCCATAGTAAGAGAGTTTCCTGATAACTTTCCCGGTATACCTCCAGAATGGTAAATAGACTTCGACATTGATCTTATACTGGATACAAAACCCATATCTATTCCTCCTTACCGGATGGCCCTGGCTGAATTGAAAGAGTTAAAAGCTCAACTCAAGGATTTGCTAGATAAGGGTTTTATTCAATCAAGCATATTTCCATGGGGTGTACCGGTCTTATTTGTGAAAAAGAAGGATGGGTCCCTTAGGATGTGTATTGATTATTGCCAGCTGAACAAGGTCACCATAAAGAATAAATACCCGCTCTCTAGAATTGATGATTTATTTGACCAACTCTAAAGGTCCAGTTATTTTTCAAAGATTAACTTACGTTTGGGCTATCACCAACTAAGGGTGAGAGATGTTGATATTCCTAAAACAGACTGCCGAACTAGGTATGGACACTTTTAATTCTTAGTGATGTCTTTTGGTCTAACGAATGCTCCGACAACTTTTATGGATCTTATGAATGGGGTGTTTCGACAATACCTTGATTCATTTGTGATCGTCTTTATTGACGATATTTTAATCTATTTCAAGAGTGTGGGTAATCACATAGAGCATTTGAGGATTATTTTGCAAGTCCTTAAGGACCAACAATTGTATGCTAAGTTTAGCAAGTGTGAGTTTTGGCTAAGGTCGATTTAGTTCCTCGGTCATATAGTGTCAACCCTGGTTATAAAGGTTGATCCTAAGAAGACTGATGCGGTTAAGAATTGGCCTAGACATCTAAGTCACACTGATATACGAAGCTTTTTCGGCTTGGCCGGGTATTATAGAAGATTTGTTGAAAGTTTCTCATCTATTGCTTCTCCGTTAACAACCTTGACTCAAAAGAAATCCAAATTTGAGTGGTGTGAGGCTTGTGAGAAGAGCTTCCAGGAGTTGAAGGATAGACTCACCACCGCTTCGGTGTTGACCTTATCGGAGGGTAATTACGGGTTTGTAGTTTATTGTGACACTTCCCGAGTGGGTTTGTGATGTGTCCTTATGCAACATGGCAAGGTGATTGCCAATCCTTTGAGGCAACTCAAAGTACATGAAAAGAATTATCCTTCCCATGGTCTAGAATTGGCGGCGGTAGTTTTTGCCCTTAAAATTTGGAGGCACTGCTTTATGGGGTCCATGTTGATGTGTTCACTGACCACAAGAGTCTCCAATATGTGTTTAGCCAAAGAGATTTGAATCTCCGACAGAGGAGGTGATTAGAACTTTTGAAAGATTATGACATGAGTGTCCTTTACCACCCAGCAAAGCTAATGTAGTTACCGATGCCTTAAGTCGAATGACTATGGGTAGTGTGGCTCATGTAGAAGATGAGAAGAAAGAGCTAGTTCGCGATGTACATAGGTTGGCCCATTTAGGTGTCTAACTAGTAGATTTCTCGAAGGGTGGATTCATGGTTCACCAGAGTTCCAAATCATCCGTTGTGGTTAATGTGAAGGCTAAGCAACATCTTGATCCTATTTTGATGGAGTTGAAAGAATCGGTTCTCAACAAGTCTGTTGAGGCTTTCTCCCAATGGGGAGATGGGGTGCTTATGTACCAAGGTAGATTGTGTGTTCAGATGTTGGTTGCTTGAGAGATCATATTTTAGAAGAGGCCCATGGTTCGCGATATTCTATTCATCCGGGAGCCACCAAGACGTACCGCGATCTGCGGGAGGTCTATTGGTGGAATGGTATGAAGAAGGATATAGCGGGCTTTGTGGCAAAATGTCCAAACTGACAGCAAGTCAAGGCCGAACACCAAAAACCAGGAGGTTTATTACTAGATATAGATCTTCCCACTTGGAGGTGGGAGGAGATGAATATGGATTTCGTTGTGGGCTTGTCTCGTACTCGAAGGCGACATGATTCAATTTGGGTCATTGTTGATAGGTTGACAAAATCAGCAAATTTTTTCCTTTCAAGATTTATTTCTCAGCGGAAGACTATGCTAAGTTATACATCAGGGAAATAGTGAAGTTACATGAGGTACCTTTGTCCATCATATCATATCGGGGTACTCAGTTCCCTTCACATTTTTGGAAGGCATTCTAAAGAGGGCTTGGTACCAATGTTAAACTCAGTACCGCTTTCCACTCTCAGATGGATGGTCAAGCGGAACGGACCATTCAAACCTTAGAGGATATGTTGAGGGCGTGTGTGATTAATTTCAAGGGAAATTGGGATGATCATCTTCCATTGATTGAACTTGCCTACAATAATAGTTACCACTCAAGAATTGCCATGTGTCCATTTGAAGCACTTTATTGTAGGAGATGTAAATCTCCGGTGGGATGGTTTGAGGTAGGTGAGTTTTCTCTAATTGGTCCCGATCTAGTTTATGACACCATTGAAAAAGTTTGACTCATTAGAGAGAGGTTGAAGATGGCTCAGAGTCGACAAAAGTTCTATGACGACAATAGAAGAAGGGATCTCGAATTCGAGATTGGTGATTGGGTTTATTTAAAAATCTCACCTACGAAAGGTGTGATGAGATTTGGCAAGAAGGGGAAACTTAGTCCCCTATTTGTGGGGCCATACCAAATCTTGCCTCATCTGGGAAAGGTTGCATATGAATTAGACTTACCCGGTGAGTTGGCTCCGATTCAACCAGTGTTCCATGTTTCCATGCTTAAGAAGTGCATTGGTGATCCGGTATCTATCATTCCCTTAGAGGGTTTAGGAGTTGATGACAATCTTTCCTTTGAAGAAGTTCTAGTTGAGATTTTAGACCGGCAGGTTAAGCAGTTAAGGAACAAAGAGGTAGTTTTTGTTAAAGTCTTGTGGAGGAATCACTTAGTTGAGGGTGCTACTTTGGAGGCTAAGGCCGATATAAAGCCCCTCTATCCTCATCTTTTTGCTTCTACTCCTACCCCTACTTGAGGTAATTAGTTCTTGAGTTGGTGTTTTGGAATAATTGTACTATGAGTTTCCCTTATGATTTTCTTATGCGTGCATGTTCATGTGAGAATTCATGTTTAGCATGTATTGAGTTTTCATGGTTTATGTACTCCTCATGTTGGGCTGCATTTTAGTATAATGATTGCATATTTTACTTCATGAGGTGAATTAATGTAAATGTGTGTTGTACTTTTGATACTATGGCTAAATGGCTCTTTATTTATTAATTTTTGTTGAGCTGGTTGCATGAAGAAGGTTGTTCCTCCTAAGATGCTATGAGATGATAAAATGGTGTGCATAATTGGTTGTATATGTAGTTTCTACTTCCTTGTGATTGCATTGATTATGTATTGAGGTTGATAGATGTTTCTCTTATGTTTTGAGCATTGTTTGTAATGTTGCTTGTTGTTCGGCTGCCAGTCTTGAGACGTTAACCCTTTTATTGTGTTTTAAAGTGTCATTCGAGCATGAATGTTCCTAAGGGGGATATAATGTAACACTCCGTAAAATGAAAAGTTAAACTAGAGCCTAATCGTGGGTTGAACGTCCTGAATAAGGGTCTAGGGGTCAAGACCATGAGGCAAGTGCCATGGCCAAGGGGCCAAGCCAAATCCAAAAGGCCAAGGCTGCCCCTATACAGTAGCTAATGCCTCAACCTTCACAAGAAGGACCACGAGTCGTGGTCCTCACCGCTGCTCGTGAAGGTGGGCGTGGCCATGGGAAATTGGCCACCAAATTCCGTAGCTACTGCCTCAACTCCTAGGGCCATCACCACGGCCCGTGGTCATGACCACGGCGGCCCCGTGGAGTTGACAAAGGCAAATGGTAAATGGCCCCAAGTGACAAGGCCACTGCCTCAAGGACCACGAGAGGGACCATGACTCGTGGTCTTCACCACGGCTCGTGGAGCCCCTCGTGGTGATGCCTTGGGCCTGTGAGCCTTGTGCTACCATGAAGGGGCTACTGCCCCAATCTTCACGGCAAGCACCATGAGTCGTGGTCCTCACCACGGCTCGTGATGGTGCTCGTGAATCTGGACGGGGTACTATTTAATGAGGTCTTCTAAGTCTTTTCCTTATTTCGTCCAATTAAGTGAGGGGTGTTTTGGGTATTTTAAGGGGTGGTTTATATATGGTTTTAAGTCATCCTTCATACATATTCAAGACCTAAAAACTTAAACTCCCAAATAAATTCCAAAATCCTCTCTTCCCTCTCTTAAGAGGTTCTTCCATTGAAGAACAAAGAAGAAGGTCAATGTTAGGGTTCAAGCTTCGAGTTTTCACTCCAAATTTCGTGGGAAAGCTTCAACAAAGGTATGGGAACCTTGATTCATGGAACACTTTCCTCCATTAAGCCCTCTCAACTCAATTTCAAAAATGGGTTTAAGATTCAAAAACTAGGGTTTTTCATTCTAGCCATGGGTTCTTCCTAAAAACGTTTTCTTTGTAATAATTTATGTATATTATGGATGATTTGACGTTTTAATGGTGATTTTATATTAAAATTTCCCATGAACCACCCCATGACCCCAATTTCATGAATTTCAATGAAGTTATTGATGCAATATGATTACTACTATGAATTGTGGTTATGTTGATTTGGTTATGAAACCTTTCCTTGTTCATGTTGATAATAGTATATCCTAAATGAAATTGTGAGACTTAGTTCATGACCTTGAAAGGGGAAATATTGTGAAGGATTGTTCATGATTGTTGCTAGTTATTGATAAACTTATGAACTCATTTGAAACATGAGAATCCTATGACTATTGTATGAAATGAGGTGTTGTTGGGAGACTAATTTCCCCTACCCTTACGCATGTTTATGTATAATTTTTTTAGGTTGATGTTGATGTTGTTGTGTTGATTGAAAGGCTAATTCTCATGAAAACACTATGAATAATGATGTGAAAGTTACTCACCCTATAATGAGGATTCTAAGGTGAAAGGTAGTTCTCACCAAAATGAATCTATGAGCTACTTAGCGAATTGTATTGAAAGAAGTGTAAAGTATGCCTCCACACATGTAAGTACAATTAAATGCTAATTATGTATAATTGGGAATAATGCTTAGTACCGAGTGGATATGGACCATGAGGGAAAGGCCCATCCGCTAATGCAACAGGTTGGGTCATCTGTAGTAAACTCATGAGATGGAAGCTCCTCCGCTAATGCAATAGGTTGGGTTTCTAGTAGCAATATCCCTATCCCATTACTATGTGCCAAACATAGGACTTAGTTAGTGGATCCACTTAGAAGCTAAATATGATTAGTTCTACCTTCGGCAAGTTGAATGCATTCTTTTGGTGTGGGGTTATATGACACCGAATTCCATGTAAGCTCACATGGTGTATGTCAGTTATGGCTAATTTTCCCTAATAATAATAATGAGGTAATAATTATGATAGGAGCTACACTATGACTTCTTAATGTGTTTTACTTAGTAGGAGTGAGGGTATGGGACATCACTTTTACATTGCACAAGTAGGTTTATTAGGATGTTATGGAATGGTTTCCTTATGGTATGATAAGATATGAATTAATATATGGATAATAAACAGAAGGTGTTATTTATGACCTTCCTTATGTTTAATTATGTATTTGTATAATTTCTCCTTTATGACTATGGATTATGGTAAGTTTAAAGATGGTGTCAACTGGATATGTGGCTTCAAGGGATGCTTAGCAGGGTAGGTATTATGGGATGCCAACCTTATATTTCACAAGTGTTTTTAGGGGTTGCTCAGGTGTTAGTATTTGTATGTTGTGAGTGTATTGTGACTAAAACTTGTATTCTATGTTTGTAAATGCATATTGGCTTTCCAAACTTGATAAATGCATACTTCCACGGAAAATGTCCTATTTAGCATATTTAAATGTTTTTATGCATGTTTCCATACTTAGTACATAATTGTGCTAACCCCTTCTTTTCTACATACTATGAGTGTAGGTCCCGAACGTTGATTCATTACTTTCTTCTCCAGATTAAAGCTTGGGTCGACTATTCCCTAAGTTTTGGTGAGTCCTCCAGTTTTGAGGACCATATGTTTATTTCAGTCTTAGTTTATTAGTACTTTCTTATGTTAAGGCCCTCATCAATGTAATGGGTTAAGTCCCTAATTTTCTACTCTTATGTTTAGATGGTTTTAACGAGACAAGTCTAGTATTTCTACAACCCTTTATATATGGAATTTGAAGTTTGACTTCGATCTACAAAAGTTTTAATTTTATGCATTATTTCCTATGACATTATGTGTATGATTATGCTAAGGCCTTGTACGCGACCCCTTCGGGGTCAACTACGCCATGTTATGTCTAGCGGGTAACCTTGGGTCGTGACACCTATCACCAACATAATTATTGTTGTTTGTACCTATTGGCCATATAGGGAGCCGCACGTGTTTAGTTTGTTGTTGTGTACCTTCTTGCCACATACGTGCTCGGTAAGGTTCTTCTTTGACTATTTGCTTACTTGTGGAAGTATGAAGGGCGGTTCTTTGTACAAAGGTAGATACTTCCCTTATTTTTATGTTTGATACATTTGTCCAGGTTTAGTTATGATGGCCTTCTTGCGTTTTAATTGATATCTGTGATTGTTTCTCTTAGTATACCATTGGGCTAGTTGTCTCCCTTAGTAGAGACTTGCCATATTTAGGTTGATGGGTTAACACATTAAGGTTCGTCCATTACTTCCGTTTTCTGCTTCGTTCACTCATTATTCTTTACTTTTGTGTGTTTCTTATGTTGATATTCATGTTGTTATTTAGTTATGTGTGATATATGATACCTTCTTACTTGTAATTTATGCTTTGTTTATCATGGGAATTCAATATGCCTACAGAGTGCCATATGTTGGTACTCATACTACACTTTAACACCCTGCAAATCATAGTACGAGTTCTCGCCGTTGATTGGGTGTCGTGCGGAGCAGCTCTTGGATTAGGAGATTTGGGTGAGCTCCTAGCATTCAAAGTTGTTTCACACTCCCTTTATATTGGACTAGGA
Organism: Solanum chiquidenum; assembly: GCA_029582725.1. Classification (NCBI taxonomy): domain Eukaryota; kingdom Viridiplantae; phylum Streptophyta; class Magnoliopsida; order Solanales; family Solanaceae; genus Solanum; species Solanum chiquidenum. Next base: position 21,107 of record JAJOOS010008164.1, on the reverse strand, counting down.
GTAGTCTTTATTTTTGTTCTAGCGTCAGTTCTATACTATTGTATCGTTATTGTACTCTTGTTTTAAATAGATACTCAAATATAGGATGTTATCAGGTCTTGGGTTGGTGTTTTTGTATTGATTTCATTCTCCCTTTTCTTTTGGTTTTTGCTATTATTGTGTTCTTCTGCAATTCTTTTTTCCGTGCAATAGCCTTCTGCTTCTAGTTTCGGGCAATGTGTTTGGTTTACCTACATGTGGAACGTAGTAGGTTCCATCACAAACTGATTTTTTTTTGTTGTGATAGTTTAAAACCGCAGTTTTAGAAAGAGTTAATTTTAGAAAGAACTAAATTAGAAATAGCCAATTTGAGATTTGTGCAAGTTCGTCTTCAATTTTGATTTTTGGATCAACTTCAAAAGACCATAAATTTCAGTACAAGATGTGTTAGGTGGCCCATAAGATAATAAATGAAAGATATTTGAGTCCTCTTTCCAACGCCACTAAGTTTGCTAAATTTCATGTTCGGACGATGAGATATGTCTATTGGAATTAAGCCTGTCCAGTTACGAAAATTCATCTGAACTTAAGGAGGGGTATTTTGGTTTTCTCCTTACCCCCAACTAGCCTAAACTTTTTAATCACCCTCTTAGGGGTCTAAACTGATTGAAATCAGTTTTAGTCATTCATATGAAGCGTAGGGTTTTTTAGGAGAGTTAAAGAAGAGAAAAAAGAAAAGATTCAAGTGTTTGTTCAAGAAAATCAATGACTTTGGGAAGAACAATAGTTTTTCGAGGTATGTAAGCTTTCATAGTGATGGATTCGTTCATCCTCACACCAATAATGAGTTTCTTGAGTTAATTTCGTCCATGAAAATACATGTATGGAGGTTTTTGATGAGTTTCTTCAAATTTGGTTCTTAAATCTTTAATATTGGGATTTTATGTGTTCTTGAGGTGAATTTTATGAGTTTGAGGTTTGTTTTTTAGTAGACTTTCTTTTACTTATGTTGGGTATACAAATCTAAGAGAGTTAAGAGGTAATCAATCGATCTTAGGTGAACGAGAGCCAAAAAACAGGAAGAAAAATTCATCAAAACATTTTGGAAACGAGCTGGGGCGTGCCCCCCTGATGTGCCTGCAGGGCTGGCGTGGGGAGCATACATTGCACTAAAAACCAGCCCTAGTAAGGGGAGGTCTGGTGCAGCGCACCACCCCTGCACCACAAAGCGTCAAGACACCTTTCTTCTTTGTTTTCTTTCGACACTTGTTCCTTTGGGTCGAGCTTTCATTCCTCTCTTAAGCCTAACTATTTAAAACTTCATTAATCATAGAGAGATATTATATATCATGAAGCATAACTCCTGAATTCACATTTCAAATTCAAGAAAAGATTAAGAGTCCAGTTTGAGACAACATTTTAAATCATTTTGAGAAGTCTTTCACAAAGTTTTAAAACTTGTTTTTAGACTTGAATACTTGAGTATGAGGATGAGGAGAGTTGAGTTTAATTTTTTCAAAATGAATATATGGGAACTAAGTATTCTTAAAATAAAATGTTTTACATTTAAAATAAGAGAAAACCTTGATTTCCAAATGAGTTCATGAAGAGTTTTGAGCGTAATCTCTTTTCAGAGAACCTTTTGAGTAATAATCTCAAAGTATGAGGATGATGAAATGTTTTTAAACATATGAGCATGAGTTATATTATTGGGTGTAGTATTGAGCACAAATATGTGGACGAGTTCAGACAACTTAAAGCCCTCATAAACCATGTATGCCAACATGGGTAAAAAGGGACATACTTTTTAGATGATTCCTTATTTCTTTTTAAGCATAGCTTAGGGGATCCACTTAGTTGAGGATGTCTTATACTCCGGCAAGGTATATGACACTTATGGCAGTGTGGGCGAGACGTGGTATCATCACATAGCTCATAGTCATGGTTGTTGGTTCGAGAATCTCCCAAAATAAGATTAAAAGAGTTATTATTGTATTTTTTAATACATTGAGTTATTATCTACTGTTTTTAAAACTTTTTTTGTAATGCATCTTTATTGTAAGAGAATTCCTCACTCTTATGCAGGAATCCATGAGTGTGAATTAGTACAACCTCAAGTTCACTCACTTATCCTGTTATGCTATAGAGATGGTTGCTGATATGAGGAGCAAGACGAGCTTGTTTGTTTCTGGGTTGTCTCGTCTGTCGAACAAAGAGGGTAAGGCAACTATGTTGATATGAGATATGGACATAGCAAGGGTTATTGTCCATGTGCAGCAGGTTGAGGAGGACAAGTTGAGAGATAGGGAAGAGTTTTTGAAGAAGAAGGCTAAAAGAACAGGTAATAAGTCTGGGCAACAAAAGGGTAATGCAAACCGATCATATTTTCAACAAAAGTGGAATGGATCTTCTCCATGATATGCTAGTGTACCTGCACCAAAGAACATAGGTGAGTTCAGGAATCTAAATTCACCAAACTTTAGAGCTCGACCTGCCCAGTCTCAAGGTAGTGTGGCACAATGGACCAACTGTACTCCTACATGTGTTGAGTGTGGTAGGAACCACCCAAGAGCGCGTTGTGATAGCTCCACTGGTTGTTTCAAGTGTGGTCAGACATGTCACTTCATGAGAGAGTGCCCTAAGAACATGCATGGAAATGATAATGGGGGCAATAGAGCCCAATCTTCTTCAATGGCTCGCCAGAAAGAGCTACACCTAGAGGAGCTACTTTAGGAACATGCAAAGGAGCAAACTGTATGTACGTTATTACCAGTCTCCAAGAGCAAAAAAATTCACTTGATGTTGTCACTGTATGATCAAAGTTTTTACTTTTGATGTATATGCATTTTTTAATCCAGGTGTGAGTCTATCTTTTGTCATTGCATATATTACTATGAGTTTTGATATTCTTCCCGAGAAACTTCTTGAGCCCTTCAGTGTTTCTACACCTTTTGTTGAGTCTATTCTAGCAGGGATAATTTATCATGATTCTACTATTTCTGTCAATCATTAGGACACCTTAGCTGACTTAGTCGAGTTAGACAGTGTAGACTTTGATGTTCTTATATGTATGGACTGGCTTCATGCTTTTTATGCCTTAATTGATTGTAGAACCCGAGTAGTTAAGTTTCAGTTTCCTAATGAGCCAATTATTGAGTGGACAAGTAGTTTAGCATTTCCTAAGGGTCGTTTTATTTCGTACTTTAAGGCCAAGAAGTTTGTTTCCAAGGGGTGCATCTATCACTTAGTATGAGTTCATGACTCTAGTTTTGAGACACCACCTATCAAGTCAGTTCCAGTTGTGAGTGAGTTCCATAGGTCTTTCCAGATGATTTTTCTGGAGTCCCTTCTGAGAGAGAAATAGACTTCAGTATATATATTCTTCTTGATACTCGACCTATTGCTATTCCTCCATATAGAATTGCTCCCGCTGAGTTAAAAGAGGTAAAGGAGCTGTTGAAAGACCTTCTTGATAAGGGTTTTATTCGACCTACTGTCTCACATTGGGGCGCACCAGTCTTATTTGTGAGGAAGAAAGATGGTTCTTTTAGGAATTTTATTGATTACCTCCAATTGATAAAGGTTACGATAAAGAATAAATATCCTCTTTGGAGAATGGATGATCTTTTCTATCAACTTCAGGGTGCCACTTGCTTTTCTATGAAAGATCTCAGATCGGGTTATCATCAGTTGAGAGAAAGAGAGAGTGATGTTCCAAAAGATAGCTTTCACGACCCGCTATGGTCATTATGAGTTTCTAGTCATGTCTTTTTGTTTGACTAATGCTCATGCAACATTCATGGATCTTTTGAATAGAGTATTTAAGCCATATCTTGACATGGTTGTTATTTTATTTATTGATGACATTCTTATTTATTCGAGGAATGTGGATGATTATGGTAGTCATCTTCTCCAAGCTCTCAAAGATAGAGAGTTGTATGCTAAATTTTCAAAGTATGAGGTTTGTCTTGAGTTTGTGGCATTCTTAGGCCACATTGTGTCTGGTCAAGGTATTCGAGTTGACACTTAGAAGATTGAAGTAGTATAGAACTTGCCCAAACACACATCTCCTACTAATGTTAGGAGTTTCTTGGGATTGGTTGGTAATTATATGAGGTTTGTCGAGTGGTTCTCATCCATTTCATCTTCAATGAAAAATTTGACTTAGAAGATAGCAAAATTTCAATTTCTGAAGCTTATGAGAAAAGCTTTCAGGAATTGGAAATGCGTTTGACTACTACCCTAGTGTTGACCCTACCAGAAGGTACACAAGGCTTTTTTATGTACTTCGATGCATCCAGATTTCAACTTGGTTGTGTATTGATGCAGAATGGAAAAGTTATAACTTATACCTCTAAAAAGTTTAAGATTCACGAGAAGAATTAACCAAATCATGATCTAGAATATGTTGTCGTAGTGTTTGCTTGGAAAATATGGCTTCACTATCTCTATGGTGGTCATGTATATGTGTTCACCAACACAAGAGTCTCCAGTATGTTTTAACTCAAAAAGAGCTTAATCTCAGACATAGGAAGTGGTTGGAGTTACTCAAGGATTATGACGTGAGTATTATTTATCACCTAGATAAGGCTATGTTTTTACTGATCATTTGAGCAGGTTATCTATGGGTTGTACTGCTCATGTTAAGGAGGGCAAGAAAGAATTGGCCAGAGATGTGAAAAGACTTGCACGATTGGGAGTCTGGTTGTTGGATTCCAATAAAGGTGGAGTGGTGGTGGTTAATGGGGCTGAATCATCAGTAGTTTCTGAAGTGAAAGAGAAACAAGAGCAAGACCCTATTTTGCTTGAATTGAAGGCAAATGTTAGTAAGATGAAAGTAATGGCTTTTGAACAAGGGGGAGATAGTGTGTTCAGGTATCAAGGGAGGTTGTGTATCCCCAGACTATTTGTCAAGCAAAGCATACAATTCATACTTTAGAGGATATGTTGAGGGTTTGTGTTATCAACTTTAACGGTAGTTGGGTCGATCACTTACCTCTCATAGAGTTTGCTTACAACAATAGCTATCCCTCTAGCATCCAAATGGCTCCTTATAAGGATCTTTATGGGAGAAGATGCAGATCTCCTACTGGATAGTTTGAGGTTGGTGAAGCTGGGTTAATAGGACCACACTTGGTTCATCAAGCTATGGAGAATGTGAAGATTATTCTAGAGAGGTTGAAAACAGCGCAAAGTCGTCAGAAATCCTATACCGATGTTAGGGTAAGAGACTTGGAGTTTGAGGTGGATGATTTTGTGTAATTGAAGGTTTAACCCACGAAGGGTGTTAAGAAATTTGGTAAGAAAGGGAAGCTCAGTCCACGGTATATTGGTCCTTATGGGATATCCAAGAGAGTTGGTAATGTAGCTTATGAGTTGGAGCTACAACCAGAGTTAGCATCCGCCCATTCGGTATTTCACATGTCAATATTGAAGAACTGTATGGGCGATTCTCCACTTATTATACCCACCAAAAATGTTTGTATTAAGGACAACCTATCTTACGAGGATATACTCGTTGAGATATTTGATCGTCAAGTTCCCAAGTTGAGAACCAATGAGGTTGCATCAGTCAAGGTCTTATAGAGGAATCAGTTTGTTGAGGAAGCTACTAGGGAGGCTGAGGAGGATATGAAGAAGAGATAGGCACATCTATTTTCTTCCGGAGAAATTCCAGACCAAGGTAATGACTTTTTAAAAAACACTCTTTAATTGGATATACTTTGTTGTGTTTAATTGCATGTTAGGTGTTTAAGTTGGGTGTTACATGTTTATACCCTTAGTTCTACTTAGAGTGATCACATTCGAGGATAAATGTTTCCAAGGGGGAGATATTGTAACATCTCCGTCTTAGAAAGGGCTAATTTTAGAAAGAACTAAATTAGAAATTGCCAATTTGAGATTTGTGCATGTTATTCTTCAATTGTGAGTTTTGGGTCAACTTCAAAAGACCATAACTTTCAGTACATGATGAGTTAGGTGGCCCGTAATTTATCAAATGGAAGATCTTTGAGTCCTCTTTCCAAAGCTACCAAGTTTGCTAAATTTGGAGTTCAAATGAGGGAGATATGTCAGTTTGAATTGAGCCTACCCAGGTAAGGAAATTCATCCGAATTTAAGGAGGGGTATTTTGGTCTTTTCCATACCCACACCTAGCCTAAGCATTTTTATCACCCTTTTAAGGGTCTAAACTAATTGATATCAGTTTTATTCATTTAATAGAAGTGTAGGGTTTTTTAGGGGAGTTCAAGAAGAGAAAAGAGAAAGGATTCAAGCGTTTGTTCAAGAAAATCAAAGATTTCCCCAAGAACAAGTGTTCTTCGAGGTATGTAAGCTTTCATAGTGATGGATTCATTCACCCTCACCCCAATCATGAGTTTCTTGTGTTAATTTTGTCCACAAAAATCCATGTATTAAGGTTCTTGATGAGTTTCTTGAAATTTCATTTTTAAATCTTTATTATTGGGATTTGATGAGTTCTTGAGGTGAATGTGATGAGTTTGAGGGTTATTTTTAGTACATTTTCGTTTACTTATATTGGGTATACAAATCTAGGATAGTTTTATGAAAATCAATCTATCCTAGGTGAACCAGGGCAAAAAATAGAGAAGAAAAATTTGTCAAAATGTTCTAGAAACGTGTCGGGGCACTGCGCCCCTGATGTGCCTACAAGGCTGGCATTGGGCGCCAACAGTGCGCTAGAAACCAGCCCCAGTAGGGGGGTCCTAGCGCAGTGCGCTAAAAACCGTCAAGCCACCTTTCTTCTTTGTTTTCATTCCGCACTTGTTCCTTTTAGTCCAACCTTAACTCCTTTCTGAATCCTTACTATTTAAACCTTCATTAATCATCGAGAGATATTATATATCATGAATCATAACTCTTGAATTCACATTTCAAATTCAATAAAAGATTAAGAGTCAACTTTGAGAGAACCTTTCTAGTCATTTTGAAAAGTCTTTCACAATATTTTAAAGTTGTTTTAAATGTTTTCTTAATAATGCATCTTTATTTTTTCTTTTATATTGAAATGAGTTGAAAATTTATGAGTTTGAGCATCTTTGATTATCCTTGAGTTGAGTTGAGTTGAGATGAGGAGAGTATGTTCTTCCTTTTCATCAGTTCAAGCTTATGTCTTTGCTTTAGAGTTTCCCTTGCATGCTCGTACATTCCATGTACTGATGCCATTTGGCCTGCATATTTTTATGATGCAGATATAGGAGTTTAGGGTCATCAACAGGTGCACCGTTGATACCACCTACAGTTCCACAATTTGTTTGGTGAGCCTCCTTGCTTCCATTGGATTTCACTTTTGTTTTCAATTTTGTTAAGATGTAGTGGGTCTTGTCGCAATGTCTATCATAGTTATTAAAGGCTTCATAGAAAGTAGTGCCTGAAGAGGTTTTTCCATTTCTATTGTTAAATGTTTGAGACTTGAGTTGCCTTTTTCGGGCCAGTTGAATGTTCTTATATATTTTTGAGTTTATTTATCTTAAGACTAATGAGTAAAGTTTTACTTTTGAGTTCATATGTTTTTAAGTAAGTCTTCCGCAGAGAGTTGAGCAAGGCCAAGGGTTTCCTTGGGGCCAACAATGGTTCTCAGTGCCGGTCACGTCTAGTATATAGACTCGGGGTGAAACTGGTAGGTTGGTATCTGAGCTCTAGGTTCGCCGGTATCATCGGTAAGAGAGAAGGTGTCTAGTAGAGTCCAATAGATCAATGCATAGACGTCCATATCCTATATTTAGGAGGCTATAGGGAAATATTAGGAAGTTCCATACTTAATTCATTATCGTGTGTAACTTACTGGTTCTACCTCAAAAACTGACTTCGTTAAAATCTACCCTCTCTTTGATAAATATCACGAAGCTTTCGATTGATGTTGGAGATGCTCAACATCAGTTAGAGGGTCTTGAGGTAGAGAAGGTTACAATAGAGTTAGTGGTTGCCTTGACTCCTCGAGACTCAGTAATGGGAGCTTAAGGTCTCTTCATAGGTACATCACAGACTAGTGTGGATCTTGGTTCAACGAGTGGTTCACATGCTAGAGTTGAGTTGGTAGGTTGCATGTTGGATTCCTTATTCGTTTCTGAGTGTGTAACCGAGTTTCTCGATTGGGTTACACATACAACGACATTGTCTATTACCGGGAAGGATATGATTGATAACGCTCAAATCACCCTCCAAAACTAATTAAAAGAGTGAGCGGTCTTCGTTAATAAAAATTCTCAACTAAGAGTCGGGGTCGAATCCTACAAGGAACAATGTAATGACAATTGATAAGATAAAGACTAACTACATACTAGCTCGAACCTATACATCCAAGGTACACAAATATGAAATAGAAGGAAATTTTTATAACTACACTTCTAATAGGAGAAAACACAATATCATGCAAGGGATGTATGGGAATTGGGAAAACCTTACATTCAATCAACACTCAACGACCCATTGTAATTCAATCCACAATCATTCAATCACTAATGGGTAGGCTAGGTCATCGTCAATTACGATAATTATATTTCGATCTCAAAATGTTTTAGTGCAAAATCTCCTTTAGGTTTCAACCACACTATTACGAAGTAACCACCTACCTGAACTTAGACCTCTCTTGGAGGAAGCCTTGCACCCAACAATGCACCCCTAAACTTTTATCTCTCGATCTCAAATTTAAGATTCAAAGTCAAAATGCGATTATCAAGCTAATTATCCACGCCAATCAATCTCTTTTGAGCAAAAAGTGGAGATCATAATCTAGGATTGAGCGTGCACTGTCAACCCATAAATTAAAACATGAAAACTAGATCGAACCTATTTCATGATATCAAGCAGGGAAATAAGGAACTACCAAAGCAATAGAGCAACTAATCAAACACCCAAATAGCTTTGTCTATTTGTAGCACAAAAGGACCAATCTAATACAAATCATCACACCCACGTTTCTAGAAATTAAGAACAAGGAAATGAAGGATTAAGAGATATTACTTCATTAAAATACCAACTTCAAATCCACAATTGAAATGTGAGGCAACTTGGCTTCAATGTACTAACCCCTAAACCAAGAACTCTAAGAGATCTACTTTTTGAATGTGTTTATCTCTCTACAATATTCTCTCTCTAAAAATTCTTGGATGATGAATTATTCCCCTATCCAGCCCTATTTTCTTAATTTTTGTTCCAAAGCTTGAGGATTTCCCATTCTTCCCCTGTCTGAAGAAGCGGGGTTCGCAAAAGCGGCAAGAGGATCGCAAAAGCGAACTTTAGTTTGCTTAGGCGGCCTCCGCCCTTTTGGCCAATTTCGTAGAAGAGAACGTTGCATCCTCGTTGAAGCTAGCTGCCAACTTCGTTGACTGGATCGCTTAAGATCATAAAAAGCAAAAAGATTTTACTTATGATGCTACCAACCATTAATGTGTTGAAATTATGCAATAATCGTCAATACTCACTTCAATTTCAACCCTTATAATTCAATTACAAGAGTGTTTGAAAAACCCCAAAACTAGGAAAAGAGTATTTCTTAATATCAAAAACTAACTATGAAATTAGGGAAAAGTTTTGTGTATAAAATCCCAATATTCCACAATGAACTTCCCTTCTTCGAACCACACCTTTTTATCTCTTTGGGAAAAACATTTTATCATCATAAATCTCAAAGAGATAGTTATCGGTTAGAAAAAATCCCTTAGAAAAGTAAATTACTTCATACACTTTTAGTTGTATGGTGTTGTTGTTAAAATACATATGTACACTTTACTTTTAAGTTAGCTATGTTACTATCTACATTCAGATTTATTTTAGTTTAGTTATATTCAGCTAGTCAATTATTCCATTCAGCTATTTTACATACCGTAAGTTCAATTTATTGACGCTATTTGGCGCTCCATCTTTAAATAATGCAAATTAAGTTGTTCAGGATTGGCAAGAGACGCTTCCTTCCCATCATCCCTTGCATAAATTCCTTTCTTTTGGCGGGCTCCAGTTAATTTATCTTATTCGGTTTTTAGTAGATATTTCTAGTAGTGTGTTTAGGTACTCATGGGTCTTGTCCTGGAAAATATCTTTAGTTCTCATAAAGGCTTCATATACGAGTTAGACGAGTAGGTCATTTTAATATTTTTAGATGTTTTCAAAGATTTAGTGTGGAGATGTGTTAGTTATTTTCATATCTTTGTGATACTCACCTCAGTAAAGCTTTTGTGTTGTGTATATATTCTAAGTATAGTGTGAGCTATGCTAAAGGTGATGTTGGGACTAGCAATGGTTCCTAGTGTCAGCCATGCAAATTGTGTAGGATTGGGGCATTACATCCAAAGTTTATGCCACCATGTGAATGTTAGTCGCCTCCTTTATAGGAAATAAGTACCCCTTTACCCGGTAAAACTTTTAACCCTGAAGAAGCTTGGAAAAAATAATAAAATTTATCTTGAATCTTATCTTCCTCTCATGAGGCTCATAGAAGATGATTGCATCATTTACATACAACAAGTGTCATATCTCTTTAACTTCTCCCCTATTTCAATTTATATGGAAACCTTTAATCCACTTGTTCTAAAGCCCTCCATTACCAAGATGAATATGAAGAGTGAGAAAGGGCCACCCTATGTAATTCCCTTTATTGAAGGAAAGAAACTCACTATTACACCATTCACAAGGATATAAAATCTCATAGTACTGGTATAAAATCTAATCTAGCCCAACCATCCTACTCTAAAGCATTTTTTGTTTCATAGTGTTCAACAAGAACCTCTAATTTACATGGTCATAGTTGAGACTCAACAATTCCATGTAAGTTTCTTGATTTGTAACAAGGTAGTATTTGTCATGTATCTGAACTTTGGAAGTAGCACATGATATGCAAACTATTCATGTCAAATGATAACAAACCAATATTTTCATCCAGTAGTTAGTTAAACAAGAAAAAACTCAATATGATTAACATATATCTCATAACCCTGAAATATTCAAATCTCAATGTTCTAACCTTAACTATTTCTATTATTTAACAATTAGTTGTACATTTATCAAATTGTTGCAATTGCGTAGATAAAACATTCTCAAACTTGAAAATCTCGTGAATAATTAATTCATTTAAGTTTGAAATACTTAACAATTAAGCATAAGTCTTTGTGGCTACGACACACTAATTCTTATCACTTGTGTGATCACGTCTAGCTATGTTTATTTGAACTCAACCTTGCACATACATATTTTTAAACAAGATTATTTCTTAAGTATAAATATTTAAGTTCAATCCATAGCTGATAATTGTTTACTCTAAAAACAAAAATGAGTACAAAGTACATAAAAGATTTATGTTTGAAACCAATTCAATTACTAGCACTATCCAAATAAAAAGACTTTATTGTCATAACTTTTCTTTCAAATTAACGCTAGATTGTCAAACTCATACATATCAACAAATTTGTTGCATAGCACTATCTTTTATCAAAATGATGCTTCTAGAATTCATAGAGTCTTCCAATCAATTAATAGAATCGTCACAAATTCAGTTTCATTGTGGAAAAGAGAAAACATAACTTAAATACATTTGAAATATAAAGTAAATGACCTCCTGTCATAATTTAAAAAGGCATTGATAGTATAAATATTAAGATAGTATATATAAGTTAAATCCTTATCGAGAAAAGTATATGACGTAAAGGTTCACTCATTACCACAAACCTCATCTGTCTTCATTTCAAACTCAACACTTTATTATGTGTTAGAATACATGTTGATCTTTCGCAAGGAAGATATCATAGACAAAGGGGTTACTGAAAAATCATCAGTTGCAATGTACACTTTTAGTCCTTTCACATAACCACCATCACTATCTAAATACCTCTTTAGAGTAGTTGCATAGATAAGTACAAGCAAAACAACATTCATTAATGATGTACTGGTGTATAGAGAAACTAGAATTTTTAATCCATTAAAAATCAAAATTAGTTGAATTCTGATTAAGGAATATTTTTGCTTCCCCTATTTCAATTTATTTTTCATATTTTTCTTAAAGTTCAGATCCAATCAAAACCATAGAAACAAACTGATACAGATAAAGTACTAAAAAATTACGTTGAAATAACTCCAAAGCTTGAGACAAGTTTTTGATTCACTTGACATGAAGAATTGATCATTTGCTTGATTAGACTTCATATAGGCTTCATTTAAATTTTTAAAACTTCGGTATATATTTCCTATAGATCCAACTCTATTTGTTTGAATTAGATTGATAAAATTTGCAATTGAAAGTTGAGGTAAGATCATAAGAAAAAGAAACAGAGTAGTCTTTGGTGAAAGTGGAACAAACTTGTTTTGTTTTCTTGTGATCTTACCTCAACTTCCAACTGCAACTTTTATCAAGTAAATTCAAACCAATAGAGTTGATTCTATTCCAAATATATACCAAAGTGTTAAAAATCTAGACGAAGCCTATATGAAGTTCAATCAAACAAAGGACCGACTCCTCATGTCAAGCAAATCAAAATCTTGGTCTCAAGAATTAGAGTTATTTCAAGGTAATTTCTTAGTATTCTATTTTTATCAGTTTGTTTGTCTAGTTTTAATTTAATACGGACTAGATGAAAAGTAATAAAAATAATTTGAAACAGAGGGAGTTAAATATTTCTTGCCTTATTTGAATTCCTCAAATTCTTACTTTTAATGGATTAAAAAATATTGTTTCTCTATTTTATGTCTATAAATAAAAAGAAATCATTGATGAAGGTTGTCTTGCTTCTCCTTTTCTATGCAACTACTCAAACTAGGCTTTTGGATAGTGATGGTGGTTATGTTAAAGGACTAATAGTGTACATTGTATCCTATGATTTGTCAGTAGCCCCTTTGTCTGTGATATATGCCTTGTCAAAGCTCAATATGTGTACTAATGTAAAACCAACTGCTCAGTTTGAGCTGAATATAGTTGAATTTTAGTGTAAATGAGGTGACCTTTTACTTCAGATAATTTTCTCATTAAGGATTTAACTTATAATATATATATATTTATATACTAGGAGTTATGATCGTTTGAAGTTGACCCAAAACTTAAGAACAACTTAGGAATGACTTGAATGAACTCACTGTAGTTCTTCTTGGAACTCAAGGTGCTACATCTAGTGACCTTAATACTCAAGAAATTTTAAATTCCTTGCAAAAATCTCACTCACTACGAAGAACGGTTCGAGTCTTAACTCAAAAAATTTCTGGGGGGTTACATAAATAGATCTTTTAATTACTTTTACTATTTCTTCTTGTAGTTATTAGATTTTAATTTAGTGTAGGGACAAAATGAAAATGTTTATTTCATATTCATGAATATAAAATTTAATTTTTTAATGATGAATTTTAAATGATTCATATATATTCACATATTTTCACATTTGTTGTGAGCTTTTTTTAAAAAAAGAACTCGAAACATTTTAAAATAATATATTTGAAGTTAGAAGATCTTGTTAGCTTGATAATACATTCGTGACATATATAAATACCTAACCAAATATATTAGATAGATATATTTTCATTAATGAAAATATTATCTCAGAAAAATTAGCTATTAAATAAACAATAAAAATTAAACTAATACAAACTTTAACTCACGTTATTACAAGTCATATGAACTTTTCTTCGTCAAAAATAGTAAAATATTAACAAATATTAAATCAGTAAAACTAAAGGACAATGTTTATATAGTAATAACTATTTTGATGCAGACTTCTTGACAATCTAATCACATAAGAAGAATTTATGAATAAAGTCATTCTTTTGTCTTGAGAATCAAACAAACAAATTGTTACAATTCTCTAACTCTTGAGAAGTTCAATAAATTTAGAATAAGATATTCAAAAGCATATATCTACATCACAAGAGAAATTATAAACAAAAACATATTAATTTAGACTACATCATGTTAACTTCATATATTGGAACATTACATACTAATGTATATACTAAGCGAAAAAAATAATGATTATATTATCAGAATTATTTTCCTCAAGTACTCGAGGTTAAGAAATATACCCTCTTAGGATAGAATGACTAACTTCATCAAAATAGGGGTATCTTATACTCCACTAAACTTTGAACTCACTCAACGACAATAAACCAAATAAAAAAATTTAAAATCCAAGAAGAAGAGCCGAATATTAAAAAAAATTGTGGTTGAAAACTGAGAGGGATCCCCTTTATTTATACTCAACAAAGGGTAACATGAAAAAGCTTTTTTGTGTCTTATCTGAAAAGTCATGACGTTTTCGTAAAGTCACAACCCTTTGGGAAAGTCACAACTTATTGAAAAAGTCACAACTCTTTGAAAAAGTCACAACTCTTTGAAAAAGTGACAACTCTTTAGAAAAGTCACAACTCATCGAAAAATCACAACCCTTTGAAAAAAGTCACAACTTATCAGAAAAGTAACAACTCATCGAAAAAGTCACAATCTAAGTTAGGAATATTTTAGTAATTTAACATTCAAGTTAGGAGTTCATAATTTTAAGGTAATATATATAGATATATATATTACTGACACAATAATTTATACTATTAATGGCTTTGAACTTCTTATAGAAGGTTGTTTAATTTATATTTTTGTGAATGGAAGTTATGGTTATCATAGGTCGTTTATGATAAGAATTTCAAAGGCATTACTACCAGGCTTTAGGGTTGTATTGAAACGACACCTTTCTTGAACATATTTTATTATTGTATTTCATATGCATTAATTTCACAAATAATGTTTTTAAATAACTTTGATTAGAAAGTGCTCCATCTGGTATAATAAGAATCAACCAGGAGTCAATAATCATTTATGACATTGAGTACGATAATTTTAATGATAAAATTAAGAATTAGTTATAAGAAATAAAGGGAATTCAAACCAACAGAATGTGGGATAAAAATCCTAATGTTGAGGAAGAACAAAGTTCCTCACTTTTATCTTTTTTCTTACCTTAAACGCTCCATGAATCTTTAAAAATAAACCATACTTGAAGAAGAATGATTAAGAAATCATTACTTAAGATTTTGAAAATCGTATGGCTTAGGGTTAAGATTTCTATTAATTATACATGTTTATAAGAATAAATTTTAATTGGAAGGATTGAAAACCTTGGAGAAGAACTTACCTTGAATAAGAATCTTGAAAAATGATTTGGAAGAACCTTACTTGTAAACCTTATGCATACATTTTTCTTACAATTTTGCCTTGGGATTTTAGAGAGGAGAAAAAGAAAATAAAAGATGAAAATCTAATTATTTAGGGTTTTATAGGATGTAAGAAATTTATTTTAGGGTTTTCGTAGGGGTATAAGGACATAAACGTTACCTTTCTTAGAATTTTCCTGTCGGCCAAAACAAAACTACACTGCAACATTTTATAAAATGATCACTACTCTCTAATCCAATCATAGAATGATGAAATTTGTTGGCGTTCGAAAAGAGACTCATAGACCTTTAATTAGATAGGTTATGAGCCACCTAACTCTTCATATTCAAGGATATATGATCATTTGAAGTTAACCCATGAAAACTCTTACATGGAAACTATGTGGGTAATGAAACTTTAAACTCTACTTTGTGTTACAAGATTTTTATGGCCATAATTCATCTTAAATATCATCCCATACTAAAGAATAGACATTAACACCTATTCATAATTATGGATCACAGTGTATGACCTTATACAAATATGAAGAACGATAGGTTCTTGGCTTAGAGATTTTTGGGGTGTTACAATATATCCACTTTGAAATTATTCTTCCTCGAATGATGATCAACTCTGTATAAAAGCAAAAAATGATTTACTCCTGCAACGGTTTGAGTTTAACTGAATTCTCTTATCGCATTTAAGCCTAATTAAGAGCCACAAATTTTTACACATAGGATGATTATACTAATCTTAACCACAAGAGTAATGTTCGATATCTTCGTAGCCAATTTTATCATAAGAATACTACTCCTTAAAACCACATTCAACAAACCTCGAGTTCTTATCAAGAAACATTTAATGCATAACTACATTCAGCCCCATGTTATACACACCACATTCTTGCCTTGTACTATAACCACTACATGTTATCAGCACCACAAGTCTAGTACTATAACCACTCAATAGAATTCTAGGTAACCAATTTTTCAAAGAATTTCTTACTTTCTTATCATCTCACAAAAATATACTCATCTATCTACTACCTATGACAAAGCCTCATTTTTGCCTTCCTCCACAGTTATACCCTTACATATATCGAATAAGAATACTATGATCTTCAAAATGAGGATCATCTACCCTCTAATATAAACTAATACTATGGTATTTTCAAGAGCACTGTCAAAATTGAAAGAGAATCAATAGAAAAATTTAGAGTGAAAAGATTATAAGCACAATTAGTTCAAGAAATTAGATCTGAAAATATGATGTAGGGTGATTTCACAAGACAATATGGGTATACCATGAGTTAATTGGACTAAGCGTAGTGTAAAAGATAAGTGCATATACATTATGATTCATATAATATATGGCTAAAAGTTCTCAATTTCATAAAGTAAGATTGGGATTTCTATGGTCAATTATTTACTTCATATTATAAGAATTGAGCATAGCCGTGAATATATTTGAAGTGCATGAAAATAGGTAATGGGCATCACACATATATGCAAGACATAAGTAGAGTTTCATAGAAATTAAGCTTGAGGAATAAGCTAGAGTATGCTCTTGCATCATAGCTCTTTCTGAACATATTAATGAGTTAGGGATTTCGCCTCATTTAGGGCTTAATATTCAAGGAATTAGTGTCCTCAAAACCTTATTTAAGCTTATAACTGTTGTTAAAGTGGTAATATGCAGCAATGAAGATAAAAGAGAAAGGTGAGGACATTACAAGGCCAATAGAAGCGAAAAAGTGGAAAAAGATAAAGGTAAGAAAAGCAAGTACTCGACAAAGCTACTTGGCAAGTCGCCGAGTGGACCTTCAGCTCGACCAAAGTTCCACAGTGCCAGCCTATGGACAAGACCAACTTGGCGAGCGGACTAGTGATTCGGCGATGCGACGAAAGGATCGGCGATTTTGATCTTGATCGCCAAATGTTACCGAACAAAGTGTTAAAAATCCATGCCAAGAAGGCGAGAAGAGGAGGATTCGACATATCACTAATGGTTCGATGAACTTAAACCATTTCACCAAAAGTTACAGAACAATTTTTTGAAAAAGGCCCGCCAACAAGGTGAGAAGAGGAGCACTCGGCGTGTCACCAACCAATTCGGTGAGCCTGACTTATTTCGCCGAGTGGACTCTATGTTGAAATTCTGGGAACGGATAAATGCAATTTTGAAAAGAAAAAGAGGAGTTCCCACATTGTTCACTTTTGGGTTTTTGAGTTCTTACATTCTATAACATTATTTTTACATTTTTGATCAAGGATTTAGAGATTGTGAGATTTTTAGCTTTAATTTTAATATTTGGAGACTTGTGGATCGTTGCCCAATCTGATGGAAAACTTTGTTGGTAACGATTTCTTGTTCTTTACTATGTTTGGCTAAAACCCTTATTCTAGGGTGTGTGATTATGTATCTGAGTTGATAGAGTTAAAAGAGTAGTTTAAAGACCTTGATAAAGGTTTCATTTGACAAAATGTCTCACCTTGGGCGCTTCGGTCTTATTTGTGATGAAGAAAGACAATTCACTTAGGATGTGTATAGATTACCGCATATTGAACAAGTTTTCTATCAATAATAAGTATCCTCATCCGAGAATTGATGATCTGTTTGATGAACTTCAGGGTGCCACTTGTTTTTCTAAGATAGACCTCAGAGTAGGCTATCATTAATTGAGAGTAAGATAAAGTGACATCCCTAAGGAAACTTTTAGGACACGCTATAGTTATTATGAGTTTCTGGTTATGTCTTTTGGCCTAACTACTGCTCTTGCAGCATTCATGGATCTTATGAATAGTGTATTTAAGCCATATCTGGATATGTTTGTTATCATGTTCATCGATAACATTCTGGTTTATTCTAGGAATGAGGAGGATCATGCTAATCATCTCAGAGTAGTTCTTCAAACTCTAAAGAATAAGGAGTTGTATGCAAAATTCTCTAAGTTTGAGTTTTGGCTTGAGTCTGTGGCATTCTTAGTCCACATTATTTTAGGTGAGTGGATCCGAGTTGATACTTCAAAGATTGAGGCAGTGCAGAACTAGCCTAGACCCACATCTTCAACTGATATTAGGAGTTTCTTGGAATTGTCTGGTTATTGTAGAAGGTTTTTAGAGTGGCTTTCATCTATTTCATCACCATTGACTAAGTTGACTCAATAGACAGTAATGGTTCAATGGTCTGAACCTTATGAGAAGAGCTTTCAGGAATTGAAAACTAGGTTGACTACAGCCTCAGTGTTGACCTTACCAGAAGGTACACAAGGTTTTCGTGTGTATTATAATGCATCAAGAGTTGGACTGGTTGTGTATTAATGCAGAATGGCAGAGCTATAGCTTATCCCTCCAGACAACTTAAGATTCACGGGAGTAATTACCCAACCTATGATCTAGTGTGTGTTGTAGTAGTATTTTTTTTGAAAATATGGCATCGCTATCTTTATGGTGTTCATGTAGATATGTTCACCGATCACAAGAGTCTGCAGTATGTCTTCAGTCAGAAAGTGCTTAATCTCAAACAAAGTAGGTGGTTGGAGTACTCAATGATTATGACATTAGTATTCTCTATCACCCAGCTAAGGCTAATGTTGTTGTTGATGCTTTGAGAGTGTTATCTATGGGTAGTATTTCCCATGTTGAGGAAGGCAAGAAATAGTTAGCAAAAGACGTGCATAGACTTGCACGATTAGGATTTAGGTTAATGGGTTCCAATGATGAATGAGTGGTGGTGATGAAAGGGGTTGACTCATCACTAGTGTCCGAATAAAAAGATAAATAAGACCAAGATCCTGTTTTGCTTGAATTGAAGGAAAATATTCATAAGCAAAAAGTGATGGCTTCTGAACAAGGTGGAGATGGTGTATTGAGGTATCAAGGTATATTATTTGTGCCAAGGGTTGATGAACTTCTAGAGATAATCATGGAGGAAGCTCATAGGTCCAGATATTCTATTCTTCTAGGTTCCACAGAGATGTATCGTGACTTGGGAGAACTCTATTGGTGGAGAAGCATGAATAAGTGTATTGCAGAGTTCGTTGTTATGTGCCAGAATTGTCAACAAGTCAAGGTACAACTCTAGAGGCCCAGTGGTATGGATCAGAACATAGATCTTTCAGAATGGAAGTGAGAGATGATCAATATGTATTTCATAACTAGGTTGTCACGGTCTCGCAGATAGCATAATTTGATTTAGGTGATTGTAGATCGAATGACCAAATCAGCCCATTTGTTAATGGTAAAGACTTCCTTTTCAGTAGAAGACAATGCTAAGTTATATATTCAAGAGGTAGTCAGACTTCATAGAGTTCATGTGTATATCTTATGAGATAGAGTTGCGTAATTCACTTCACAATTTTAGAAGTCTTACTAGAAATGTTTGGGTTCGAAGGAAAAATTGAGTAATGCATTTCATCCTCAGAGTGATGGTAAAGTAGAGCGTAGAATTCAGTCTTTAGAGAATATGTTGAGGGTGTGTGTGATCGATTTAGAGGGTAATTGGGATGAGCACTCACCTCTCATTGAGTTTGCTTACAATAATAGTTATCACTCTAGAATCAAAATGGCTCTTTATGAAGCTCTTTAGGGGAGAAGATGCATATCTCCTATTGGATGGTTTAGGGTTGGTGAAGCTGGATTGATAGGGCCAGACTTGGTTCATCAAGCTATGGGTAAACTGAAGAATATTCAAGAAAGGTTGAAAATAGCGTAGAGTCGTCAGAAATCATATATTGATGTTAAGAGAAGAGACTTGGAGTTTGAGGTGGGAGATTGGGTTTACTTGAATATTTCACCCATGAAGGGTTTTATGAAGTTTGGCAAGATGGGGAAACTTAGTCCCCAGTATATTGGTCCTTATAGGATATCCAAGAGGATTGGCAGTGTAGCCTATGAGTTGGAGCTATCGCCAGAGTTAGTAGTAGTCCATCCGATGTTCCGCATTTCAATGTTGAAGAAGTGAATGGGCGATCATTCCCTTAGTATACCGACTGAAGATATTGTATTAAGGACATCATATTTTATGAGGATATTCTCGTTCAGATTGTTGATCGTCAGGTTCTCCAGTTGAGAACCAAGGAGGTAGCATCGGTCAATGTTTTATGGACAAATTAGTTTGTTGAGCAATATACTTAGGAGGATGAGGAGGATATAAAGAAAAGATACCCACATCTCTTTGTTCCCATAGAAAATTCAAAATCAAGGTACTAACTCTTTACTTAGTACTATTTAAGTTGATGTCATGTGTTATATATTGAATGTTGGGTGTTTAAGTAGGGTGTTTGATGTTACACCCTTAGTTCTACGTTAAAGTGATCTCATTCGAGGACGAATGTTCCCAAGGGGGAGATATTATAACATCCCGCCTTAGAAAGAGCTAAAAATAAATTTGGCAAGAGCCAATTTGAAGTTTTTTTCAAGTTAAGCTTAAGTTGTGAGTTTTGAATCAACTTCAAACGACCATAACTTTCAGTAGAGGATGTGTTAGGTGGCCAATAATATATCGAATGAAAGGTCTTGTAATCTTCTTGCCAACTAATACGCTCAAATTACACCTCCCTAAAGAAGCATAAGCGATCGTTATCAAGTAAAGAACCCAACTTGTAGGTTAGGGTCGATCCCACGAGGAAAATGGTTTAGACTTTACTTTAACCAATAATTATATTCAATTAGTCAAATTACTTCTTGAAACAAGTAATTAAAGGGGGGGGGGGGTTGTGAATAGAATTGTAAGAATTCAACAAGTAATAGTAATCAAAAGGCAATTTTGGTTGTTATCAAAATGAGAGAAATAACTAGGGTATACGTGTTCCCCACAAGCTCATAACGCAGTAATCCTAGTAATAGAAATCCTTTCTTAGTGCACTGCATGCAAAGTGATAAGTTAGGTATCTCTAAATCCTTGGTCCGGCATCTAGAGAATTTCACCCCGCACCTTGGTCCGGCTACGTGTGTATAATTTACTAACCCTTACCTTTACCTCATATTAGACA
>JAJOOS010008163.1:0-42768 GCA_029582725.1 Solanum chiquidenum | reverse complement strand
GATAGATTAGATGTAGTTTAATGGTGATTTCGTCTAGTAGTTGTGGATGAATTTAACAAATTTGTAGTTGCAAATACAAGTTTATTTATGTGTTTTCGACTTGCTCGAGAGAGAGAAGTCACAAAACCAAGACTACTAGATTGATGGCCTAAGGAATGGGTCGACATGAGGTTCATCCAGAGACACTGAACCCTCGTCCCATATCCTAACACTCCGCTCAAGAGAGTGAGTGGGGTAAGGCGTAGGCTGGTCTTTATGCGGCAAGTAGGTGTCCGAGAGGAACCTATTTGAAACGGGGTAAAGTTGCTCGAGAGAGAATTTATTCCGACGTAAAGCTTAGCCTAGTCACTATTACTCTATAAATTTTCTATCAAAAGCATGTATCCAACAATTTGTTCTATCCCGTATTTCTGTCACATCCCAGGAATCCTCCTCTCATTACTTAGGTTTCTTTGTTAATTTTGTTGTTTTTACTTACTAGTGACAAAACCCCCATTATTAATTAACACTTTTGTGTCCTCTTTTACTTACGATGTTGTTAATAGTTAACTTCTTTAGCTGCGATTAGTTTTAGCACATTTGCGCTTAACCACTAATTTTCACGCCCATTCCCTTCGGACACGACCCCAACCCTTGGTTGGGTTACTATACTATTTCACGATCGTAGACACTCATACCGGAAATTGTGTCATTTATTACGCAAAACATCAGTGACCGGTATGTTACAAGTCTTTTCTATTGATGTTTATGCTTTGTTAGATCCTGGTTCTACTTTGTCCTTGGTTACCCCTCTTGTGGCTATGATGTTTGAAATACTCCCCAAAGTGTTGTTAGAGCATTTTTCGGTTTCTACCCCAATTGGTGACTCGGTAGTGGAAAATAGAGTTTATAGAAGTTGTCCTATTTTATTGTCTCACAAAGTTACCTTGGTGGATTGGGTAGAGTTAGACATGCTTGATTTTGATGTAATTTTGGGTATGGATTGGTTGCATGTATGCTATGCCTCTATAAATTGTAGGACCCGGGTGGTCAAATTCCAATTTCAAAATGAGTCTACTTTAGAATGGAAAGGTGGGAATTCTATCCCTAGAGGTCAATTCGTTTCTTGTCTTAAAGCTAGAAAAATGATCTCCAAAGGGTGCACTTACCATATTGTTAGGGTAATGGATGTTGAGTCCAAAACCCCTTCTCTAGAGTCAGTCCCCCTGGTGAGTGAGTTTCCGGAAGTCTTTCTCGATGACTTGCCCGGCAATTCTCTCGAACGGGAAATAGATTTTGGCATTTATCTTTAGCTAGATACGCAACCTATCGCCATTCCTCCTTATAGAATGGAGTTGAAAGAGTTTAAAGAGTTGGAAGAGAAACTAACAGATTTGTTAGGCAAGGGCTTTATCCGACCGAGTATCTCCCCATGGGTTGCTCCGGTGTTGTTTGTTAGAAAGAAAGATGGGTCTCTTAGAATGTCCATCGATTACCACCAATTGAACGAGGTAACCGTTAAAAATAAATATCTCCTTCCGGGAATCAGTGACTTCTTTGATCAACTCCAAGGGGCTAGCTATTTCTCAAAAATTGACCTTCGTTCGGGCTACCACCAACTTAGGGTGAGAGGGAATGATATACCCAAAACGTCTTTCCAAACTAGGTATGAGCATTATTAATTCCTTGTGATGTCATTTGGCTTAACTAATGCCCCGGCGACATTTATGGATCTAATGAATAGGGTGTTTAGGCACTACCTTGATATGTTTGTGATCATGTTTATCAATGATATTTTGATCTATTCAAGGAGTGAAGTGAATACATTGACCATTTGAGGATTGTATTGCAAGTCCTTAAAGACCACCAACTCTATGCAAAGTTTAGTAAATGTGACTTTTGGTTGAGGTCTGTAGCCTTTCTTAGTCATATTTTGTCGAGCAAGGGTATTGAGGTAGATCCTAAGAAGATGGATGCGGTCAAGAGTTGTCCTAGACCTCTAACTCCTTCCGATATTAGAAGCTTTTTGGGTTTGGCTGGTTACTTTAGGAGGTTTTTTGGGGGGTTTTCCTCCATTGCTTCCCCGTTGACGGCTTTGACTCAAAAGATGGATAAATTTGAGTGGTCAGAGGCTTGTGAGAAAAGCTTCAAAGAGTTGAAAGATAAACTTACTTCCGCTCTGGTGTTGACCTTATCGGAGGGTACCGATGGGTTTATGGTATATTGTGACGCTTTGAGAGTGGGGTTGGGATGTGTCCTTATGTAACATGGTAATATGGTTGCCTATGCTTCAAGGCAACTCAAGCTACATGAGAAGAATTATCCGACCCATGATCTTGAACTGGCGGCGATTGTATTTGCTGTGCAAATATGGAGACATCACTTGTATGGGGTCCATGTAGATGTTTTCACCTATCACAAAACTCTCCAATATGTGTTTACCTAAAAGGACTTGAATGTCCAACAAAGAAAGTGGTTAGAACTTTTAAAGGATTATGACATGAGTGTCATTTATTACCCCGACAAAGCTAATGTTGTGGTGGATGCACTTAGTAGATTATCCATGGGTAGTGTGACTCACATAGAGGATGAAAAGAAAGAGTTAGTCCATGATATGCATAGATTTGTCCGGTTAGGTGTCCAACTAGTAGATCTCCTAAGGGTGATTTCACGGTTCATAATGGCTCTGAATCATCATTTGTGGTAGATGTGAAGTCTAAACAATACCTTGATCCTATATTAATGGAGTTGAAAGAGTCGGTACTCAAGAAGTCCGTTGAGGCTTCTCCTAAGGGAGAGATGGGGTACTTAGGTACCAAGGTCGATTATGTGTTCCGGACATTGATGGATTAAGGGAATTTTTTTTAGAAGAGGCTCATGGTTCTAGATATTCTATTCATCCGGGAGCCACCAAGATGTACCGTGATCTACGGAAAGTCTATTGGTGGAATGGTACGAAAAAGGATATTGTAGGATTTATAGCCAAATGTCCTAATTGTCAACCAGTCAAGGTTGAGCACCGAAGGCCAGAAGGCTTTTTACAAGAGATGCCAATTCCCACTTGGAAGTGGGAAGAGGTGAATATGGATTTTATTGTGGATTTGCCCCGTACTTGAAGGCAACATGATTCTATTTGGGTCATTGTTGATAGGATGACCAAATCAGCCCACTTTATTCCCGTTAAGGTATCTCACTCGCAGGAATACTATGCCAAGTTGTATTTAAGGGAGATAGTGAAGTTGCATGGAATTCCTCTATCTATCATTTCGGATCGGGGTACTCAATTTACATCTCACTTTTGGAAGTCATTCCAAAAGGGGCTTGGTACTAAGGTGAAGCTTATCATCGTTCCACCCTCAAACGGATGGTCAAACAGAGCGTACCATTCAAACTTTAGAGGACATGTTGAGGGCGTGTGTTATAGACTTTAAAGGTAATTGGGATGATCACTTGCCCTTGATAGAATTTGCCTACAATAATAGTCACCACTCATGTATCGGTATGGCTCCTTTTGAAGCTTTGTATGGTAGGAGACGTAGGTTTCCAGTTGGTTGGTTTGAAGTAGGTTAGATTTCCCTTATTGGTCCCGAATCGGTTTATGAGGCTATTGAGAATGTTCGGCTCATTAGAGAGAGGTTGAAAATGGCACAAAGTAGGCAAAGGTGTTATGCCGATGTGAGGAGGAGGTATTTAGAATTTGCAATTTGAGATTGGGTCTATTTGAAAATCTCACCCATGAAGGGTGTGATGAGGTTTGGCAAGAAAGGGAAACTTAGTCCCCGGTTTGTAGGTTCTTATCAAATTTTGAAGCGTATTGGGAAAGTTGCCTATGAGTTGGCCTCGGTTCACCCGATATTTCATATTTCTATGCTCAAAAAGTGTATTGGCAAGTCAAAAGGTTGAGAAACAAGTAAGTAGCTTCCGTTTAGGTTTTATGGAGAAATCATCTAGTATAGGGTGCTACTTGGGAGGCCGAGGCCGATATGAAGTCCTGATACCCTCATCTCTTTCCTTCTACTCCTAATCAAGCTTGAGGTAAGTAGTCTCTCTTGAGTTTTAGTGTTTTTGGAGTCATGTGTGTAAATGAGTCTTTCCATGATTTCCTTATGTTATGAATGTTCTTGATGAAATTTATGTTTAGTGAGAAAATGAGTTTTCATGGTTATGTTCCTCATGTTCTTGTGCATTTAGTATGAATTGCCTATTTGACTTCATGAGATGTATTGATGAACATGCTTTAGAGTGCTTTTGAGAGATTTTGCATATTGGCTCCATGATATTGTGTTAAGCATTATTTAGTTAGGGAAAAGTTAGTTCCTCTTATGAATATGACAAATATGGAGTTTCATGCATATTGGGTTGTTAGATGTAGTTCCTACTCCCTTGTAATGCATTGATTATGTGTTGAGACGGAGTTGATGTTTCATGCTTGATGGGCTGCTAGCCTTGAGTCTTTAAATTTGTAAGGTGTCTAGATGATCATTCGAGGATGAATGTTCGCAAGGGGGAGATAATGTAACAATCTGAAAGTTGTAAGCGAAACTAGTGTCTAACATGGAACTTAAAGCTTGACGCTAGGTTTAAAGCTTAGAAAATACCTCCCCGTACCTTAAATTCATGTTTACATGTTAGAAAGTCAAGGCCTAAACCCCAAGGACCAACCATGGGTCCTTGAGGAAAAGGCCTAGAAAGTTTCTTGGGTTGTGACCCACGAGGGCAACCTACATCCCGTAGGTCCAATCATGCCCCGTAGGTGGGGGTCATGGGTCAAGCCCTCCAAAACAAATTGCAGGTCATGACCTACGGACCTGCAGGATGGCTAGTAGGCCAATCCACGGACTGTAGGTCCAAGGCGTATGTCGTACCTGCAACCTGCCCAATCTCGGTCAGGGTAAGGGTAAATTCCTAGGTTAGTTATTATGAAGTGAGGTCATTTTATGTTGATTATTTAGACCTATATAAGGGTTTTTAAGCCATTATATAATCCAAATACTTCATAAATCTTAACTACCCAAATCATAACCAACTTAACCCTCTCCAAAATCTTCTCTCTAAAACCTCCATTGAAGAAGAAGAAGAAGAAGTCAAGGTCTAGGGAGGACTCATCTTTTCTACTCAAATTCATGAAGAATCCTCAATTAAGGTATGGTAGTTTTGATTCATGGTTAGCTTTCATCCATGAAGTCCTTAAACTCTCAATTTCAAGGTAGAAAAGTCTCCAAAACCTAGAGTTTTCACTCCAAGTCATGGATTCTTTCTTAAAACGTTTTCATTGATATAATTATCACATATTACGGTTGAATTGTTTATTATAGTAGTTTTTATGATAATATCATCCATGAATCCATGAAATCCCCATAACCCTAATTTGTGACTTTGTGATGTGGGTGAATTGCAGTAAGATGAATACCATGAAATTACAATTGTAGTAGTTTAGTTATTTAAATCATGTTATCATCCTTATCTAATGTAGTAATTCTATACAGGATTGGCTGAATGTGATCTATAGCCCTTGAAGGGCAAAACATGAGAATTGGCTATATGTATGAGACTTGTGTGTATCCAATTAGATTACTTTGAGAGTAAAGTGAATACATTATAATCTAATTGTTGTGTTGATTGGATGATTATCCTTACCTGCACACTTAGGTATGAATGTCATACAATGTGAAAGGTTTGTCACATGTTGTGATTCTAAGGGTTGAAGACTAGTCTCCCCTAATGAATCTAGGAGCTTTAGAATGAGTTGTTGGATTGAGTATCAAGACATTCTTCCTTAATTATAAAGTTAAGTCAAGACTTAATATAAACTCAGTGGGAGTTATGCTTAGCACCAAGTGGATAGTGATATGAGATGGAAGCCCTCACGATAGTAGAGGCTGGGTTTCTAGGAACAATCTCTTGGGATGGAAGCCCTTACGTTAGTAGAGGTCGGTTTTTCTAGTAGCAATACCATTATCCCATAAATTATGTGACCACTACGTGTTTAGCTAGTGGATCCACCTAAGCTAAGAGTATAGTTCTACCTTAGGCAAGTAGGACAACCCCTTTTCGGTGTGGGGTAGACATCGGATTCCATGATTAAGCTCTCACGGTCTATGTCGGTTAAAGCTAATCCCACTATGGTAGAATGAACTAGAATATGAGTTATGTACCATAGTTACTCAATAAGCTTTCCTTAGTGTGGGTAGGAGTATGGGATCTTATTCATACATTACACAAGGATGCTTTGAGGGTATTTATGGTATGTTTCCATTTATGATATAGTGATCAATATGTTTAATATGCTTGTATCTTATACTTTTGCACTTAGTTTTCATGATGATCCTTATCTTGGTAAAATGCATAGTTTTCAACTAAATTGTCCCTTTTTAGCATGTTTTAAGGTTTGTATGCATAGCTACCATATTTAGTGCATTTTTTATACTAACCCATATTTCTTCTAAGTTTTTTTTACAAGTGTAGGTCCCTGTTCTTGAGGTGGTGTCCTTCTTGCTTGAATACTGGATTGACTATTCTCCTTGCTTATTGGTGAGTCCTCATGGTTCGAGGACGGATGATGATTTTCTAGTTTCATTCTTGTACTTTCATTTGAGAATTATGTTGTTAAGGGATTTGACCTTATTTTGAGACTCCTATTGTAATAGATAGCATTATGAGACAAGTATCGACTTCCACTTTACTTTGATTTCTAAAGATTTTGAAAAATGTATTTCTACTCTTTATTGTTCTTTACTTATGTGATGATGATGCTAAGTGGCTTACATGATAACTTAGGGGCATTATGTGCCTTGTTAAGTCTAGGCGGTACCCTTGGGTCGTGACATTCTTCCGAATTGGTCCTAGCCATATCTGCAAAACACAGAAAAGAGTTGGGAATAGTTCAAGAAAATTTGCAGAATTCAAGTTGCAGAAAGACTCGCCGAGTCACTTTGGCGAGTCGGATCGAGCTCGCCGAAAGGATCAGCTTGAATTTTTTTCCATAAATATGGCATATTGGTGATGTGCAGGGCCTTTTGGCGAGTCGCCGACACCACTCGGCGAGTTTAGACTAACCCACCGAAATTCACAGTTTGTTTTAGGGGTTAGGAGCGCAGAAAGGGTTATCAAAGGACCTTTCGGTGAGTCACCGAGTGAACTTGGCGAGCTCAGGCTTCCCACCAAAAATTACAGACTCCAATTAGCCAAGTTAAGCAATTAAAGGTGATAAAAGGGGGACGTTGGTGAACCGCCGAACCGTTCGGTGAGCTCGACGCAGCTCGCCAAACTGCCCAACGTGCCAAATTTCAACCCCGTTTCTCAAAATCAGGCATGGAGCCCCTGTAATTAAAATCAAACTCACACACAATGCAATTCATACAGGACCCACAAGACCCATGCCTCCAGGGTACTCAGACTTACCCCGATTTGGCCAAAATCATCCATTTGATGACTTTTACGCTTAAGAATGACGTCAACCGCTCCATCATTGGGCAAATTACGTCATTTGTCTCAATTAGGGGTTACTCAGACTTCACCCAACTAGACCCAACATAAAATAACCGCAACCCAACAATTTAAACTCAATCAAACACGAGTTAAAAACAAGCCCAACACACAACAAGACAAATCTACCAACATCATGCGAGTTCAACTTCTAATCTAGAGTTTGGGGGTCAAAAAACAAACCTTAATGTTAAATAGAGAATTTTATAAGCTAGGCAGAAAAGTAATCCAAATCCAAGCACGAGATCACACACACAAACAAAGGAAAATAGCAAAATACATGAAAGTAATGATAATCTAGACTGCGAGTGAGAATGTACGGGGTTAGAAATGAGAGAATGTGAAAGATTTTGAAAATTTAAACCGTTTGGCCTCTTAAACCTTTTAGTTCGTGGCCCTTTCAGCGGTTTTAGTTGACCATGCCGAACCATTCAGCGATCTGCCGAGTGGTGACTAGCCTCACCAAGTTTTACAGGACCTCCAGTCAATTTGGGGGTCCAGACAGCGGACAAAAATGTGCTCGCCGACCTGTTTGGTGAGTCACCGATTCATCTAATAGCTCGTCGAGTTTTATAGACTTCCACTTCCTATTGTTTTGAGTCCAATGCCGTTCCAATTTGGGCTCGCCGACCTCTTTGGCGAGTTGCCGACTGGACTCTTGGCTCGCAAAACTACACATTCGCAAACACACTCCACTTTTCAACCTGCACAATCAACACTCGTTATTCAAAAAACAAACACAAAGCATTAAAAAATTGGGTTTCCTCCAAGGAAGCACCTTAGTTAACGTCGTGGCACAACGCAAGTACCCATTTAAGCTTTATTTTTAGGGTTTGTCAAAGTATCACTAGGCAACCCCCCATTGTTGTCTTGGGTTCAACTGTGAAGAAATCTGACCCATTTGGGTCTCCAGCTGCTTAATTGAGATTGAGTGAGAGGTCAGCGTCTGGTTGAGAGTCGAAACATCCACTTTTATTTCTTTCAAAACTTTAACGGACCCTACAACCTTGTTGAGAATGCGTGAGAGCATATATTCTGTGAGACCACCCTCAGAATCTTTGGGCTTTTGATGCTCATATGGAGGAACATACCTATCATTCTCCTCCTCTCTTTCCTTCCAAGTGGCATTACGATCGCGCCAATCTCTGTCAGGGTCTCTCCAGCCTTGATTTCCACTCGGTCTTGGGTAGTTAGCACGATAACCTTCTCCTTGGTTGGCTAGGAAGTTCACTTCCTCATTGTACGGAGCTTCAAATTGGGATTCATCGGGGTTTACTCCTCCAACAGCCACAACATTAACACTCATTGTACTAACACCCATGACATTTTTAGACAACATATCCAGTTGGGTCATCATTTTTGCCATGTTTTGGTCTCTCTTGATCTTTTTTTATCTGCTCCTTTGTCATTCTAAAGTTGAGAGGAGAGACTTGATCTTCACGAGTGTACCACGCCCTGTTGATCTTGGTCATGCAATCAAGGAGTTGGGAAGTTATTTCATAGGGTTGTTGAATTATACCACCGGGAACAAGTTGGTCAGCAACTCCATTGTTCACCGAGTCAAGGCTCCTATAAAAGTATTGTAGCAGCAGGTTGTTGGGCAATCCATGAGTTGGGCATTGCAGCAACAATTTTTTAAACCTCAGCCACGTCTCGTGGATCGGTTCAACTTCCAATCGTTTGAAACTTTGGATGCCATCCCTAAGCGTCATCATCTTTGACAGAGGGGAAAATCTCACTTGGAATACTGTAACCAATTCCATCCAAGAAGTGATGGAATCTCTTGGCAATTCAGCCAACCACTTGCTTGCCTTGCCCATTAGAGAGAATGGGAACAACCTCAAACGGACCAATTCTTGCGATATGTTCTTAAATGAGAACGGTCCACAGAAATCAACAAAATTTCTAATATGCTCATAGGGATACTCATGAGCCCCCCAAATAAACCCTTTAGTTGTAGGAGCTGAAGCATGGTGCTTGTGATGTGAAAAACAATGTTTCCTTCGGCTGGAGGTAAATGAATGGCTCCAACACCACCCATTTGGATTTGGCCATTGATGTTTGGGCCATTGAGGTTTCCAACATCTTGGTGGCCCACTTGGCTACCATTACTTCCGTTAACACTCATCTCCTCCTCTGTTTAACACAGCTACACAAAACCAAAAACAAAAATAAGTAGATTCAACTAGAACTAAAAAGAACACAATTCAACTTCACCAAAAGAATTTCAAACAACACCACTCCCCGACAGCGGCGCCATTTTGATTTGACGTTTCAAGCACACCTCTTCCAATTCAGGTATCAACAATCGTAAATCAGTATAACCCAACTAAATTAGTTGGGGTAGAATCCCACAAGGAGCGGTACGTGTTTTAAATTCAATTAGGAAGTGAAAATGTGGTCTAATCAGCCATAAGAACAGAAATTATCGAGAAAAGACATTTATCAAGTAGAAGGGGTAACACGAATGTCAGATGGGGGTTTTTTGGTTTTAATTATCAACTACAAACATTCACAAAAAAACATTGAACTAATAATAGGGAGAAGGATTCTCGGGATGTGATCGATTATAGGTAAATATAGGCATATGGGTAATTGCAACTACTAGTAAATAGCTTAATATTAGTGAGTAGGCTAGACTATAAGGGAGATAGTTTTCTCTCGAACAACTACCTCGAATAAGGTGATTTCTTTCGAACATCAGCAATCATGATAATGAAGAACAGCCCACACCATAATTCATTCACTCTCTCGAGCTAAATGTGTGGGATTGGGTTTAGGATTTACTCTCTCGAGCTGAACCCAGCTCAACCCAATACCCATAAATCATCAATAAATAATCTTAGTTCTAAAACCTCTCTCTCAAGCAAGCCAAGAACACAAAGATAGAATTGCATTTGCAACTACAACTCATAAATTAACCCACAATTAATGATTAAACTCACTTCAAAATAACATTTAAACTAGTAATTAACAATACTCCTAAACTAATTCAAACCATAATCACATGATCACACCCCAAGAATTGGGGTTTTAGCCAAACATTATAAAAAGGTAAAAACATTTACCGAATTGATTTATCCATCAACTCGGTAAGAGTGATTTAATATTTACAATGCTTCAATTTGTTCGAAACCCACTTCCAAAATCTCCAAATTGAACCTCTCCAATTCTTTAAAACTATGAAAAGATATAGAAAAAAAAGTTTTAAGCTAAAATCATCTTTTTCAAAAATGTATCCACATGTGTCCAGATACTAAACTAAATATTCAAAATCTAATTTATAGTCGCCAAAAAAAAGTTACAAATGTCCAGTTGGCAAAGTAAGTTGGGCTCGCATGAGCCACTCAGCGAGCCGCCCTTTGACCTTTTCCATCGCCTTTTCATCTTGGCATTTAGCATCCTTGAGTTCTATAGCTTTGGATGATCTAGCATTGCTTTGCAGAACTGCTTGGTGATGCGCCGACTGCTTTTTTTGTAGCCGACTTGGTTTCTTCACTCAAGGCTAGCACACTGGAATTTTAGGCGTTCAAACTAGCCACTCGACGATTCGCCAAGTGCTCTTGGCGATCACCAGGCTTGCCTTTCTTCATTTCTTCAGTATGTTTTGTTCCTTTTTGCATGTTAGTATCCTTGCTTTGTTCCTCAATTCATATACATGAAAATCAAGGCTTCAACATTAGTTTAATGCAAAAATTAAGCATTTGAGGACACTAAATCTATATAAACAAATCCCCAAATGAGTCCAAATCTCAGACTCATCAGGAAACTATTCTAAATGGTAGCAAGCTAAAATCTGGAAAAGAGAGCCCCTGAATTAACACTTCAAAAACCAATTTATAGTTGCCAAAAATTAGCCACGAAGGGCCATTAGGCGAGGTAAGTCGGGTTCACCGAGTGGTTTGGCGAACCGCTCTTTGCTCTCTTCTATCACCTTTTCGCATTGGCTCTCAGCATCCTCATGTCCTGTAACTTTGGGTGATAACTCTTATCATCACAGAACTGATCGATGACACGCCGACTGCCCCTTTCTTGTTGCCGACTTGGTTTCTTCTCTCAGGGCTGGCACACTGGAACTTTAGGCGGTCAAAATAGCCACTCGACAATTTACAAAGTGCTCTTGGCGATCATCAGGCTCGCCTTTCTCCACTTCTTCAGTTTGTTTTATTCCTTTTTGCCTGTTAGTGTCCTTGCTTTTCTCCTCAATCCATATACCCTGAATTCAAGGCTTTAAGATCAGTTCATGGCACAAATTATGCATTTGAGCACACTAAAACTATATAAACAAATCCCCAAATGAGTCCAAATCTTAGACTTATCAATTATTCAATCACTTGTCTTGTTTTAGACATATTAATGCGCATTATTCAATCACTTTTCTTTTTTCAGACATATTATGCACTGCTATCACATTCACTTTAGGGAATGAAGCGGTTTTAATGGAATATGTTTCGTGACTGTTTTTCTATCAAAAGCACATTGTTTGCTTTAATAGTCAATATATCATCAATATAGTGCATTGGTACTTAGATCTAATGTCTTATTCATATAAAGGCGTCTTAAGCAATAAATTGATGGGACATAAATCCAACATATTCTATCATTGTAGTGCACCAAAACTTTTAATTCGATGTCCTAGCTTCTTGGTGAGATTGAACATGAACCTATCATCTTACGCTCTTAAAGAGATTGGAAATGAATCCATTGTCTTACCTTCTTAATACAATTGGAAATGAATCCATCGTTATACCCTCTTGATGTGATTGGACATGAATCCATCGTCTTACCGACAATTACTAACATATTATGACAAAATACATCAAGATTCACCATCGAACCTTTAAAAATATCACCACTTCCAATTGCTAAAAATATTAGTTACAACATATCATATATAAAATACATATAATCAAAAATACAGTAATAAATGTAGTCAAATAAAACATGTACCTTTTATCACCGAATTTACCTGTATTGGTCATATCTATGTTTTGCCAATTTGCCACCTTCTTTTGTTATTTTCACGTCATTTTGGAGTTGGAGCCAAAGCTCTCTTCTCGTACTTCTTAATTTAAATAAGCACTCCATAATTCTCCCGTTCCAAATAGTCCAAATGTAAGACCCCGTAGCCTAGGAAGACCAAAATGCAGAATTACAGAAGTTGTAGGTGCCACAAACAAGGCTACCTACGGACCACAGGTTGACCCACGGACTGTAGGTGGGGTCCATGGTTGGCCACCTGCAATCCCCTACCTAGAAACCCAGAAAAAATTCAGCCAAGGGTTGACCCATGCCAAGACCTATGGACCGTAGGTGGCACCACAGTCCGCTGTCCAGGGCCGTGGTTCAAGACCCCCTAAAGCCATCCTCTGAAGCCAGTCGAAGACTGACCAGGATGGACCGTAGGTCAGTCAACGGCCCGTCGATTGGCCTCGATACCTTTTAAGTTAGGGGTCTTTTGGTCTTTATCCTATGTGTTGGATACCTAAACTACATCGTTTAACCCCTAAACTACGTTGTTTTGGTCAGTTTTAGCTTAGTAACTTAATCAGACCGTACCCTAACCAAATCAATCTCCCAAAAATCAATCAAACCAAGAAGAAGAATAGAGAAAGCATCGACCAAACCCTCTTCAAGAACGCAGTTGGTTTCCCTCTGTTCCAGCCTTGAAATAGAAAAATTTCTCCATGGAATTCATCACCAGGTATTTGGGATTTCACTAGTGGGTTCCTTTCACCCATTAGGTCCCTAAAATTCAGTCAGACTCTTGATTCCCTTCATTATGTTTAGGCTTAGGGTTTCTAGAACTTCAGAATATTGTTGTGATTAAGCTATTAGATTAATCCTAATCAAAATATTACATTTTCGTAACTATGTTTCTTAATTCTTGCATGAAATTCAGAACCCTAGTCTAGTAGATTCATTTAGTTCATGAATTACACTTGCTAGGTCAGTTTATACAGATATACACGCATCAGTTTGCAAATGTTTCTTTATCAATTCTTAATGTTGCATTTTTAGTTAGCATGTTAGAATCTTGACCTATTCAGTTTATTATAGTTGTATCATATTGTACGCATTCTAGTTGGGAGAAGGCTTAATACCGAGGTGGATTAGGGTCAGTCACCCTCACAGTCCCAAAACTACGCGCCCCCATAGGTTAAGTCCCCTTTGTGGGCATCACATTTAGTGATCACGCCAGTCATGCCTTTATACCACTGGCAAGGTATATTGGGTCCTCTCGATAGGGGCTATACATCAAACTCCACGATTAGCTCACATGGTTTTATGTCGGTTAATAGTAGCTCCCACAATTAGATTCTAGTGCATTGACCAGGTTACCAATTATATTTCAGTATTCAGTTTCAGTATGTTATGAACTTGGTCGTTGTATTCAGTTTAGTTCATGTTCAGTATGTTCAGTATATTCTTCATGTTCATCTTATATCATTGATCAGTATGCTTTATTTAGTTATGTATAAATTGTTCAGCTTTATCCTATCCTGCATGCTCAGTACCTTTCAAGTACTGACATATTCTATGTGCTTCATCTTCTCGTGATGTAGGTTCAGGTCCTCAACATTCAGATCGCGTGTAGATCGGTTCCCGATCCGTACTCATCATTATCAGTGGTGAGTTCTTATTCTTCAAGGACGGTAAATATATTTTATTTTACTTTCAGTCTTTCAGTTTCAATTTTTCTAGAGTTAGCTGGGGGCATTTCCCAGTCAGATAAAGGCTTATTTCAGGCATAGTTAGATTCGGTTTTAGCTTTGAGTTTGATCCTTCAGTTGTAATTAAACTCATAGTTTATATATTCAGACAGTATTCGGTATTCCCCATCAATTTAGTTTATATTATGATTTTAAGCTTTCGCACAATATTACTCATTTCAGTTTATCTTAGTATGCTATGATATGCCAACTCAGGGTTAGCTTGGGGTCATTCGCGATCCTACGTACCGTGTTTATGCCAAGGGGGTAGCCTCGGGGGGTGACAAACTTTGTATCAGAGCACTAAGTTTAAGAGTCCTATGATGTCTGAAAATTCGCACTAAGTAGAGTCCCTTTTATGAGTGTGAAGCGCGCCACACCTATGAGGGGGAGGCTACAAAGTGTTTTATGAAAAACTTCAATTTCTTGTTATTCGTATCGTGTGTGGGTATGATCTCCTTTCTAATTCGACGTTATGTGTTTTAGATCATGCCTCCTCATAGATCTTACACAAGGAATGCTAATGCCCACAACGGTGATGCAGTTCCTCTAGTCCCAGATCATGAGGTTTTGAATGCAGAGTTTCAAAATGCCATTCAGCATTTTGCTCATAGTGTAGCCAACCAAAACAATCAGCACGTTCCAGTCCCTACAAATGCTAGTGGGGGATCAACGGTAGCTAGAGTCTGTTATTTTGTTAGGATGATTCTTCCTAAGTTACTAGGGTCGCAAGTTTGTGAAGACTCCTAGAATTTTATTGATGAGTTCACAAAGATATTTGGAGTGATGCAAGTAACTAGAAATGATAGGGTGGAGTGGGCTTCCTACCAACTCAAAGATGTAGCTCACATTTGGTTCACTCAATGGAAGGAAAATAGGGATGAGAATGCAGCTCCTGTGACCTGGGAGTGTTTTACCGGGGTTTTTTTTAACAAGTTCTTTCCAAGAGAGTTGAGAGAGGGAAAAGCTCAGAAATTCATGAATTTGAGGCAAGGTCTTATGTTAGTCCAAGAGTACAGACTTAAGTTCACCCACCTCTCTAGGTATGCTCAACATATGGTTGCCGATCTCAGGGGACAAAGGAGTAAGTTCCTTTTTGGGGTATCTGACTTGGTGAAGACAGAGTGCATAAATTCTATGTTGTTAGAGGATATGAGTATCTCTAGGCTCATGACTCATGCTCAGCAGGTTGAGGGAGATAAGCTTAGGGAACAGGCAACTATGATTACTCTCAGCAAAAATTGGGTGGTGGAAATCGCTCGCATTTTCAGCAAAGGTCTTTAGCTCCAGCACCTTCATCAGCTAGTGCTTTATCCCCTCAGGTTTTGACAGGATCGGAAAGGTAGGGTTTCAGGCTCTAAGTCTCAGGGGAGTGTTTTATGTACCATAACTTACCCAACTTGTCCAAAGTGTGGTAAGAACCATCCGGGCGAGTGTCTTGTAGGAAAGGATGGATATTTTGGGTATGGCCAGTCTGGTCATAGGTTGAGGTATTGCCCTTCTTCTAAAGAGGTAAAAGGAGGTAACAATAGTAGGGTTCAGTGTACAGCTCCAGCAGCACTAGAAGGTCGCCCAACTCAGCAGGGTGCTCTATCTGGTACATATGGCAGTCAGCGCCAGAACAGGTTGTATGCTCTCCAGGCTCGCCAGGACCAGGAAGATTCTCCTGATGTGGTCACTGGTACGTTACGAGTCTTTCACTTATATGTTTATGCTTTGTTAGATCTAGGGGCTAATCTTTCCTTTGCAACTCAATTTATAGCAGTAAACTTCGATGTCAGTCCAGAAACTCTCTCAGAACCCTTCTCAGTTTCTACTCCAGTTGGTGACCTAGTTATAGCTAGGCACGTATACATAAATTATCTTATCATAGTCTCTTAGAAAATTACCTCAGCAGATCTTGTAGAGTTAGAAATGGTAGTGTAACAACCCGTAAAATGAATAGGTGAAACTAGAGCCTAATTAGAGTGTCTTTGAGTTGATATGAGGTTTGAGGTGGTAAAATGTTGTCTCGAGCTATAGTTGAGGGGTTTAGGGTTAAATGTCAAGGTACAAATCACCAAGGACCACCCTAGGAGTCCTTGAGGAGGACCCTTAGACTAACCCCCAAGACCCCAAAGAAACTTGAAGTTTGTCAAAATGAGGGTGACCTACAGATGGGGTCCACGCTCGGTAGGTCCATCTACGCCCGTGGATGGCCTCCATAGGTCTAGGACCCATTTAGTATGTATCTGATCCAAACCACACCAGGACAGAATGGTCTATGGACCAACCCACGGTCCGTGGGTGGGGGTCCGTGGTTGGCCACTGTAAAAGTTGTTATGGTTCGGCCATTGTGGGGGTCTTTTGGTAAATTGCTTTTGAGTTGAGTTAAGTTGGGGGACGGTTTCAATTGGTTATTTAAAGTATTTTAAGGGTTTTAAAAGTATTAAATTCTATTTCAATTCATTATTTCAAAACCCAAATTAGAAACCTCCCTTCCCTTCCAAAAGTTCTCTCTAGAAACCTCCGTTGGAGGTGAAGGATTCAAGCTTCCAAGGTCAAGACTTCAAGTTTTTCAAGGTATTTTCGTGGAGTTTTTCCATAAAAGGTATGGTAGTCTTCATCCTTGACTTAATTTCTTTCAAGGATCCAATTTCAAAAGTGATTTCAAGTCTCCAATGTTTTCCCCAAAACCCTAGTTTTCAATCTATGCATGGGTTCGATTCCAAACGATTTTCAAAGGCTTTATTGCATTGAATTATGAATGAATTGTGGTTTTAATAATGAATTAAGATGATTTCTTCCTAGAAACCATGTTTTCCCCCAAATTCTTAAGTGGTGAATTGAGATTGGGAATTGGTTGATTATGCAAGTATGTTGTATTGGATTAGTTATTGAATCATGTCAATTTCCTTATATATTATAGTATCTTAGATTTATGGGTTGATGTTGGTTCATAGCCCTAAGGGGAAATTTCATGAAGGCTTATGTATGATTATGATATGAAATATATGTGTGTGATTTCAATGAAAGTGTTATGATCATGTTTAGAATGTAATTGTGTTATGATTGAATGTTATTTCTCAATTAACACCTATGAATGATGAGGATATATGTGAAAGGTTATTCTCACATACACACACACTCATGAATGACTAATGAATGAAGTTCCAATTATTATATTAATGATGATAGGTTGATTGAAAAGCTATTCTGAATTGTACTCTAATGAATGATAATGACATGTTGTGAAAGGACTTTCTCACAATATGGGGATTCTTAATTGAAAGGCTATTCTCATATTTGAATCTATGAGCTATCCAATGAATGAATGTTGGGTTTGGGATGGCTACTCACGTGAGTCGAGGTGGGCTATTTTGTAACAATCTCTTATCCCATAATAATGAATGAAAGTAATGAATGTTAAGTACTCCGTGGGGAATAATGCCAAGCACCAAGCGGATATGAAATGAGATGTAAGCTCTCACGTGAGTTGAGACGGGGTTTCTAGTAGCAATCTCTTGAGATGGATGCCCTCGCGTAAGTTGAGGTGGGGTATCTAGTAGCAATATCCATATACCATAACTATGTGCCCATATAGGATATTAGTTAGTGGATCCATCTAAGCTAAAAAGTAATGGTCCTACCTTAGGCAAGTAGGAATCCCTTATCTGGTGAAGGTGACCCCGAGATTCCATGAGTTGCTCACATGGGTCTATGTCGGTTAAGGCTTACCCCCACAATGAATGTTAATGAACTATGGCTTCTCAATAATGCACTACTTAGTATGGGTGGTAGTATGGGATGCCATCTATGCATTGCATAAGTAGGCTTGGAGAGTAGTCATAGTGTGTTCCTTTATAATGTTAAATGAATGAATGTGCTCTTATGATGATGCTAATGGAGAATGTTGGTATAATGTCTAATGAATGAAGGTGTTCTTAATGAAGCTAATGAAGAATGTTGACTTATATGTTTAATGTAAAGATGCATGTTATGCTTGGATTGTATTGTGAGTTACTTCCTTGTCATGACTTGTTGAGTATGAATGTGCCTTGTCTATGGTGGCTCCAAAGGAGTACTTAGTGTGAGCAGTAGTATGGGATGCGACTCATACATTGCACAAGTATGGCATATGGTTGTCCTAGATGTTGGTCTTAATGTGATGTTATGGCTTATGAAATGTTCATCTCTCTTATGTATGCGTATTATTTAAGGATGGAAAGGATGAATGGTAAGTTCACTTTTGGTGGCATTAATGTGGTACCTAGTGTGGATGGTGGTATGGGACGCTATTCATACATTGAACAAGGTATAGCTTGGGGTTACTTATGGTGAAAGGTTAATGTGATGAAACGGGTTATATGTGATTATGTTCTAATGTGATGAAATGGGTTATATGGTTGATTATGTTCTAATGTGATGAAATAACTTGTATGTTGGTTGTGTTTGTATATTATGCCTCTTATACTCATGTTCATGAAGGTTTTCTCAAATTGGCATAAAGCATGATTTCCAAAGAAAATGCCCATTTAAAGCATGGTTTTGCATGACTATCATACTTAGTACTTTATGTGCTAACCCATATTTCTCCATTTTTTCCAAAGTGTAGGGTTGTGGAGATTTGATGTTCTATACTTGAAGGATAGGTTTCTAAGGAGCTTGGAGATGAAGACTTGGTGAGTCCTCATAGTTTCGAGGACAAAACCCACTATGTTCCATTTATGTCTTTTACATTATGTTTAGAGCTTTTGTATGGGATTAGTCCCAACGTTTTATTCAAAGTATTTAGATGGTTTGAGACAATGTATAGAAAAGACTTCCGCTTGCTTTTTATGAAAAATGACTTTGATTGTAAATTTAAAGTTTTAATTGCGTGCCATTTTCCTTATATCGAATGTTATGAATGCTATGAGGCTTGTATGAGACTTTTCGGAGTCTTATACACCGTGTCACTTTCGGGGTGTAGGCACGGGTCATGACAGGTAGAATTTGATTTCATTCTAGGCATGGATTGGTTACATTCATGTTATTCCTCAGTCAGTCGATTTTAGAACTAGGATCGTTCACTTTCAGTTTCCCAGCGAACCAGTCTTAGAATGGAAGGGTAGTAGGTCAGTGCATATGGGTCGATTCATTTCCTACCTTAAGGCCAGAAAGATAATCTCTAAAGGGTATATCTATCATCTAGTTTGGGTTAAGGATTCAAGCTCCGAAACACCAACTCTTGAGTCAGTTCCAGTAGTAAATGAGTTCCCAGAAGTGTTTCCAGAAAATCTTCCCGGAGTTCCTCTCGGAAGGGAAATCAAATTTGGAATTGATCTCCTTCCAAATACCCAGCCTATTTCTATTCCTCCTTATAGAATGGCTCCATCTGAGCTTAAGGAATTGAAAGACCTACTAGATAAGGGCTTCATCAGACCCAGTATTTCTCCATTGGGTGCACCAGTGTTGTTCGTGTAAAAGAAATATGGTTCTCTCAGGATGTGCATTTATTATAGACAGTTGAAGAAATCACAATCAAGAATAAGTACCCTATCCCCAAGATTGATGATTTGTTCGACTAACTTCAGGGTGCTAGTATTTTTCGAAGATAGACCTCAGATCTGGTTATCATCAGCTCAGAGTCAGAGATAGTGACATTCCAAAAACAGCCTTCAGAACTCGATATGGTCATTATGAATTTGTAGTTATGTCATTTGGACTAACCAATGCTCCTGTAGATTTTATGGATTTGATGAACATGGTGTTCAAGCAGTAGTTGGACTTGTTCGTTACCATTTTTATTGATGATATCCTCATTTACTCTAGGAATGAGGAAGAACATGAGACTCATTTGAGGGTTATTCTACAAACTCGGAAAGATCACTAGTTATTCGCCAAGTTTAGCAAATGTGAGTTTTCGTTATAATCACTTGCTTTTCTTGGGCATATAATATATAGCGAAGGGATCCGAGTGTATTCTCAGAAAATAGAGGCAGTGAAATAATGGCCCAGACCTACCTCTGCTACAGATATCAGAAGTTTCTTAGGTTTAGACAGTTCTAACAAAAGGTTCATGGAAGTATTTTCATCCATAGATTCTCCATTGAATAAGTTGACTCAGAAGAAGGTTAAGTTTCAGTGGTCTGATGATTTTGAGAAGAGCTTCTCAGAACTGAAAACTAGGTTGACTACAGCTCCTTTTTTTACTCAACCAAAGGGGTTCAGACGGTTATGTGATCTATTGTGATGCATCCAGAGTTGGCCTAGGTTGTGTATTGATGCAGAGAGGTACGGTTATAGCTTATGCTTCTAGACAACTTAAGGTACATGTGAAGAACTATCTGACTCATGACTTTGAGCTTGCAGTAGTAGTATTTGCCCTAAAGATTTAAAGACACTACTTGTATGTTGTTCATGTATATGTGTTCACAGACCATAAGAGCATTCAGAATGTGTTCACCCAGAAAGAGTTGAATTTTTGCTAGAGGAGATGTCTTGAGTTCCTCAAAGACTATCATATGAATGTTCTTTACCATCCTGGTAAGGTCAATGTAGTAGCAGATGTTTTTAGCAGACTATCGATGGGTAGTGTAGCGCAATTTGAGGGGGAAAGGAAGGAATTAGGAAAGGATGTTTATCGGCTTGCTTGCTTAGGAATTTGCCAAATGACCCTATATTGCTTCAATTAAAGGGTGCAGTTCATCAGCAAAAAGTTGAGGTTTTCTCCCAAGGGGGAGATGGTGTACTTCACTACAAGGATTGGTTATGTGTTCCGAAGGTGGGTGAGTTGAGATAGCAGATTCTTACAAAATCCCATAACTCCAGGTATTTTATTCATCCAGGTGCCACTAAGATATACCATGATATGCAGGAAGTATTTTGGTGGAATGGCATGAAAAGGGATATAGCAGATTTTGTGGCTAAGTGCCATAACTGTCAGCAGGTGAAGGTAGAAGATCATAAACAAGGAGGTATGACTCAAGAGATTAACATTCCTACATGAAAGTGGGAAGTGATAATCATGGACTTCATTGTAGTTTTACTCGTACTTGCAGATAGCATGACTCCATTTGGGTGATAATAGATAGAGTTACTAAGTCCGCTCACTTTTTGGCTGTTAAGACTATAGATTCAGCAGAGGGCTACGCCAAACTTTACATTAATGGGATAGCCAGGTTGCATGGGGTTCCTTTGTCTATCATCTTAGACAGAGGTCCTCCGTTTACCTCTTATTTCTAGAAGTCATTTCAGAAAGGTCTTGGTACTCTGGTTAATCTCAGCACAACATTTGAACCACATATGGATGGTCAGTCAGAGCATACCATTCAAACCTTAGAGGACATGTCAAGAGCTTGTGTGATCGACTTCAAGGGTAGTTGGGATGATCACCTTCCTCTTATATAGTTCTCCTACAATAATAACTTCCATTCCAGTATTCAAATACGGTTCATGTTGCTATGGAAAAAGTTCAACTCATCAGAGATAGACTTAAAACAGCCTAGAGTCGCCACAAGTCTTATGCAGACATAAGGAGAAGGTACTTGGAGTTCCAAATTGATGACTGGGTTTTCCTGAAGGTGTCACCTATGAAGGGAGTGATGAGATTTGGAAAACAAGGGAAGCTCAGTCCTAGATATGTAGGCCCTTACAGGATCTTGAAAAGAGTTGGAAAAGTGGCTTATGAGTTAGAGTTGCCAGCAGAACTAGCAGCGGTGCATCCGGTCTTTCACATTTCGTTGTTGAAGAAGTGTGTGGATGATCAAGCATTCATAGTGCCATTGGAAAGTGTGGCTGTGAAGGATAGTCTCACTTATGAAGAGGTGCCAGTTTATATTATTGATCGTCACGTTCGAAGGTTGAGAAACAAAGAAGTCGCTTCAGTTAAGGTTTTGTGGAGGACTCAGTCCATAGAGGGAGCTACTTGGAAAGCAAAAGCAGTCAT
Organism: Solanum chiquidenum; assembly: GCA_029582725.1. Taxonomy (NCBI): domain Eukaryota; kingdom Viridiplantae; phylum Streptophyta; class Magnoliopsida; order Solanales; family Solanaceae; genus Solanum; species Solanum chiquidenum. The sequence goes on along the minus strand of JAJOOS010008163.1, from coordinate 20,682 downwards.
GAAGGCCAAGTATCCACATCTATTTCCTTCTGATTCCATTCCAGTTTGAGGTAATAGTTCCTCTCTAGTCTATCCGTTAATCTAGCATAAAATTCAGGCTTAGTATCATGTTCTTTCAGTTATACTTCCATTTTCAGTGTATTTGCATGTTCTTGGAACTTAGTTCAGTCATATTTCAGTTCCAGTACTTAGTGGTAGGGTTCATGAGAGTATTTTCATCCATAGCTTCTCCATTGACTAAGTTGACTCAGAAGAAGGTTAAGTTTCAGTGGTCTGATGATTTTGAGAAGAGCTTCTCAGAACTGAAAACTAGGTTGACTACAACTCCTTTTTTTACTCTACCAAAGGGTTCAGACGGTTATATGATCTATTGTGATGCATCCAGAGTTGGCCTAGGTTGTGTGTTGATGCAGTTAGGTAAGGTTATAGCTTATGATTCTAGACAACTTAAGGTACATGTGAAGAACTATCTGACACATGACTTCGAGCTTGCAATAGTAGTATTTGCCCTAAATATTTAAAGACAATACTTGTATGGTGTTCATGTATATATGTTCACAGACCATAAGACCATTAAGTATGTGTTCACGCAGAAAGAGTTGAATCTTTGTTAGAGGAGATGGCTTGAGTTTCTCAAAGACTATCATATGAACGTGTTTTACCATCCTGGTAAGGTATCAATGTAGTAGCTGATGTTTTTAGCAGACTATCGATGGGTAGTGTAGCGCATGTTGAGGAGGAAAGAAAGAAATTAGCAAAGGATGTTTATCGGATTGCTCGCTTAGGAGTTATCCATATGACCCGATATTACTTCAATTAAAGGGTGCAGTTCATCAGCAAAATGTTGAGGTTTTCTCCCAAGGGGGAGATGGTGTACTTTGCTACCAGGGTTGGTTATGTGTTCCGAAGTTGGGTGAGTTGAGATAGCAGATTCTTACAAAATCCCATAACTCCAGGTATTTTATTCATCCAGGTGCCACTAAGATGTACCATGATCTACAGGATGTTTTTGGTGGAATGGCATGAAAAAGGATATAGCAGATTTTTTGGCTAAGTGCCATAACTGTCAGCAGGTGAAGGTAGAAGATCATAAACAAGGAGGTAAGACTCAAAAGATTAACATTCCTACATGGAAGTGGGAAGTGATAAACATGGACTTCATTGTAGTTTTACTCGTACTTGCAGATAGCATGACTCTATTTGGGTGATAATAGAAAGAGTTGCTAAGTCCGCTCACTTTTTGGCTGTTAAGACTACAGATTCAGCGGAGGACTACGCCAAGCTTTACATTAATGAGATAGTCAGGTTGCATTGGGTTCCTTTGTCTATCATCTTAGATAGAGGTCCTCCGTTTACCTCTTATTTCTAGAAGTCATTTCTGAAAGGTCTTGGTACTCGGGTTAATCTCAGCACAACATTTGATCCACAGATGGATGGTCAGTCAAAGCGTACCATTCAAACCTTAGAAGACATGTCAAAAGCTTGCGTGATCGACTTCAAGGGTAATTGGGATGATCACCTTCCTCTTATATAGTTCTCCTACAATAATAGCTTCCATTCCTGTATTCAAATACGGTTCATGTTGCTATGGAAAAAGTTCAACTCATCAGAGATAGACTTAAAACAGCCGAAAGTCGCCAGAAGTCTTATGCAGACATAAGCAGAAGGGACTTGGAGTTCGAAATTGATGATTGGGTTTTCCTGAAGGTGTCACTTATGAAGGGAGTGATGAGATTTGGCAAGAAAGGGAAGCTCAATCCTAGATATGTAGGCCCTTACAAGATCTTGAAAAGTGTTGGAAAATTGGCTTATGAGTTAGAGTTGCCAGCAGAACTAGCAGCGGTGCAGCCGGTCTTTTACATTTCTTTGTTGAAGAAGTGTGTGGGTGATCAAGCATTCATAGTGCCATTGGAAAGTTTGGTTGTGAAGGATAGTCTCACTTATGTAGAGGTGCCAGTTGAAATTATTGATCTTCAGGTTCGAAGGTGGAGAAACAAAGAAGTCACTTCAGTTAAGGCTTTGTGGAGGATCAGTCCATAGAGGGAGCTACTTGGAAATTAGAAGCAGCCATGAAGGCCAAGTATCCTCATCTCTTTCCTTTCGATTCCATTCCAGTTTGAGGTAATAGTTCCTCTCTAGTCTATCAGTTAACCTAGCGTAAAATTCAGTTTTAGTATCATGTTCTTTCAGTTATACTTGCATTTTCAGCGTATTTGCATGTTCTTGCAACTTAGTTCAGTCATATTTCAGTTCCAGTACTTAGTGGTAGGGTTCATGGAAGTATTTTCATCCATAGCTTCTCCACTGACTAAGTTGACTCAGAAGAAGGTTAAGTTTCAGTGGTCTGATGATTTTGAGAAGAGCTTCTCAGAACTGAAAACTAGGTTGACTATAGATCCTTTTTTTACTCTACCAAAGGGTTCAGACAGTTATGTGATCTATTGTGATGCATCCAAAGTTGGCCTAGGTTGTGTGTTGATGCAGCGAGGTAAGGTTATAGCTTATGATTCTAGACAACTTAAGGTACAAGTGAAGAACTATCTGACTTATGACTTCAAACTTGCAGTAGTAGTAGTTGCCCTAAAGATTTAAAGACACTACTTGTATGGTGTTCATGTATATGTGTTCACAGACCATAAGAGCATTCAGTATGTGTTCACCCAAAAAGAGTTGAATCTATGCTCGAGGAGAAGGCTTGAATTTCTCAAACACTATCATATGAATGTGCTTTACCATCCTGGTAAGGTATCAATGTAGTAGCTGATGTTTTTAGCAGACTATCGATGGGTGGTGTAGCGCATGTTGAGGATTAAAGAAAGGAATTAGCAAAGCATATTTATCAGCTTGATCGCTTAGGAGTTTTCCATATGACCCTATATTACTTCAATTAAAGGGTGTAGTTCATCAGCAAAAAGTTGAGGTTTTCTCCCAAGGGGGAGATGGTGTACTTCGCTACCAGGGTTGGTTATGTGTTCCGAAGGTGGGTGAGTTGAGATAGCATATTCTTTCAAAATCCCATAACTCCAGGTATTTTATTCATCCAGGTGCCACTAAGATGTACCATTCTGCAGGAAGCCTTTCGGTGGAATGGCATGAAAAAGGATATAACAGATTTTATGGCTAAGTGCCATAACTGTCAGCAGGTGAAGGTAGAAGATCATAAACAAGGAGGTATGACTCAATAGATTAACATTCCTACATGGAAGTGGGAAGTGATAAACATGGACTTTATTGTAGTTTTACTCGTACTTGCAGATAGCATGACTCTATTTGGGTGATAATAGATAGAGTTGCTAAGTCCGCTCACTTTTTGGCTGTTAAGACTACAGATTCAGCGGAGGACTACGCCAAGCTTTACATTAATGAGATAGTCAGGTTGCATGGGGTTTCTTTGTCTATCATCTTAGATAGAGGTCCTCCGTTTACCTCTTATTTCTAGAAGTCGTTTCAGAAAGGTCTTGGTACTCAGTTTAATCTCAGAACAACATTTGATCCACAGATGGATGTTCAGTCAGAGCGTACCATTCAAACCTTAGAGGACATATCAAGAGCTTGCGTGATCGACTTCAAGGGTAGTTGGGATGATCACATTTCTCTAATATAGTTCTCCTACAATAATAGCTTCCATTCCAGTATTCAAATATGGTTCATGTTGCTATGGAAAAAGTTCAACTCATCAGAGATAGACATAAAACAGCCTAGAGTCACCATAAATCTTATGCAGACATAAGGAGAAGGTACTTGGAGTTACAAATTGATGATTGGGTTTTCCTGAAGGTGTCACCTATGAAGGGAGTGATGAGATTTGGCAAGAAAGGGAAGCTCAGTCCTATATATATAGGCCCTTACAGGATCTTGAAAAGAGTTGGAAAATTGGCTTATGAGTTAGAGTTGCCAGCAGAACTAGCAGCGGTGCATCCGGTCTTTCACATTTCGTTGTTGAAGAAGTGTGTGGATGATCAAGCATTCATAGTACCATTGGAAAGTGTGGCTGTGAAGGATAGTCTCACTTATGAAGAGGTGCCAGTTGAAATTATTGATCGTCACGTTCGAAGGTTGAGATACAAAGAAGTCGCTACAGTTAATGTTTTGTGGAGGAGTCAGTCCATAGAGGGATCTACTTGGAAAGCAGAAGCAGCCATGAAGGCTAAGTATCCTCATCTCTTTCTTTCTGATTCCATTCCAGTTTGAGGTAATAGTTCCTCTCTAGTCTATCAGTTAATCTAGCATAAAATTCAGGCTTAGTATCATGTTCTTTCAGCTATACTTGCATTTTCAGCGTATTTGCATGTTCTTGGAACGTAGTTCAGTCATATTTCAGTTCCAGTACTTAGGGGTAGGGTTCATGGAAGTAGTTTCATCCATAACTTCTCCATTGACTAAGTTGACTCAGAAGAATGTTAAGTTTCAGTGGTCTGATGATTTTGAGAAGAGCTTCTTAGAACTGAAAACTAGGTTGACTACAACTCCTTTTTTTACTGTACCGAAGGGTTCAGACGGTTATAAGATCTATTGTGATGCATCCAGAGTTGGCCTAGGTTGTGTGTTGATGCAGCGACGCAAGGTTATAGCTTATGATTCTAGACAACTTAAGGTACATGTGAAGAACTATCTGACTCATGACTTCGAGCTTGCAGTAGTAGTATTTGCCTTAAAGATTTAAAGACACTACTTGTATGGTGTTCATGTATATGTGTTCACAGACCATAAGAGCATTAAGTATGTGTTCACCCAGAAAGATTTGAATCTTTGCTATAGGAGATGGCTTGAGTTCCTCAAAGACTATCATATGAATGTGCTTTACTATCCTGGTAAGGTATCAATGTAGTAGCTGATGTTTTTAGCAGACTATCGATTGGTGGTGTAGGGCATGTTGAGGAGGTAAGAAAGGAATTAGCAAAGGATGTTTATCGGCTTGCTCTCTTAGGAGTTTTCCATATGACCCTATATTTCTTCAATTGAAGGGTGCAGTTCATCAGTAAAAAGTTGAGGTTTTCTCCCAAGGGGGAGATGGTGTACTTCGCTACCAGGGTTGGTTATGTGTTCCGAAGGTGGGTGAGTTGAAATAGAAGATTCTTAAAAAAGCCCATAACTCCGGGTATTTTATTCATCCAGGTGCCACTAAGATGTACCATGATCTGCAGGAAGTCTTTTGGTGGAATGGCATGGAAAACGATATAGCAGATTTTGTGGCTAAGTGCCATAATTGTCAGTAGGTGAAGGTAGAAGATCATAAACAAGGAGGTATGACTCAAGAGATTAACATTCCTACATGGAAGTGGGAAGTGATAAACATGGACTTCATTGTAGTTTTACTCGTACTTGCAGATAGCATGACTCTATTTGGGTGATAATAGAAAGAGTTGCTAAATCCGCTCACTTTTTGGCTCTTAAGACTACAGATTCTGCGGAGGACTACGCCAAGCTTTACATTAATGAGATAGTCAGGTTGCATGGGGTTCCTTTGTCTATCATCTTATATAGAGGTCCTCCGTTTACCTCTTATTTCTAGAAGTCATTTCAGAAAGGTCTTGGTACTCAGGTTTATCTCAGCACAACATTTGATCCACAGATGGATGGTCAGTCAGAGCGTACTATTCAAACCTTAGAGGACATGTCAAGAGCTTGTGTGATCGACTTTAAGGGTAGTTGGGATGATCACCTTCCTCTTATAGAGCTCTCCTACAATAATAACCTTCATTCCAGTATTCAAATCCGGTTCATGGTGCTGTGGAAAAATTTCAACTCATCAGAGATAGACTTAAAACAGCCTAGAGTCACCAGAAGTCTTATGCAGACATAAGGAGAAGGGACTATGAGTTCCAAATTGATGATTGGGTTTTCCTGAAGTTGTCACCTATGAAGGGAGTGATGAGATTTGGCAAGAAAGGGAAGCTCAATCCTAGATATGTAGGCCCTTACAGGATCTTGAAAAGAGTTGGAAAAGTGGGTTATGAGTTAGAGTTTCCAGCAGAACTAGCAGCGGTGCATCCGGTCTTTCACATTTCGTTGCTGAAGAAGTGTGTGGGTGATCAAGCATTCATAGTGTCATTGGAAAGTGTGGCTGTGATGGATAGTCTCACTTATGAAGAGGTGCCAGTTGAAATTATTGATCGTCAGGTTCGAAGGTTGAGAAACAAAGAAGTTGCTTCAGTTAAGGTTTTGTGGAGGAGTCAGTCCATAGAGGGAGCTACTTGGAAAGCAGAAGCAGCCATGAAGGTCAAGTATCCTCATCTCTTTCCTTCCGATTCCATTCCAGTTTGAGGTAATAGTTCCTCTCTAGTCTATCAGTTAATGTAGCATAAAATTCCGGCTTAGTATCATGTTCTTTCAGTTATACTTTCATTTTCAGCGTATTTGCATGTTCTTAGAACTTAGTTCAGTCATATTTCAGTTCCAGTACTTAGGGGTAGGGTTCATGGAAGTATTTTCTTCCATAGCTTCTCCAATGACTAAGATGACTCAGAAGAAGGTTAAGTTTCAGTGGTCTGATGATTTTGAGAAGAGCTTCTCAGAACTGAAAACTAGGTTGACTAGCTCCTTTTTTTACTCTACCAAAGGGTTCAAACGGTTATGTGATCTATTGTGATGCATCCAGAGTTGGCCTAGGTTGTGTATTGATGCAGTGAGGTAAGGTTATAGTTTACGATTCTAGACAATGTAAGGTACATGTGAAGAACTATCTAACTCATGACTTCGAGCTTGCAGTAGTAGTATTTGCCTTAAAGATTTAAAGACACTACTTGTATGGTGTTCATGTATATGTGTTCACAGACCATAAGAGCATTCAGTAAGTGTTCACCCAGAAAGAGTTGAATCTTTGCTAGAGGAGATGGTTTGAGTTCCTCAAAGACTATCATATGAATGTGCTTTACCATCCTGGTAAGGTCAATGTAGTAGCTGAAGTTTTTAGCAGACTATCGATGGGTAGTGTAGCACATTCTGAGGAGGAAAGGTAGGAATTAGCAAAGGATGTTTATCGGCTTGCTCGCTTAGGAGTTTTCCATATGACCCTATATTGCTTCAATTAAAGGGTGCAGTTCATCAGCAAAATGTTGAGGTTTTCTCCCAAGGGGGAGATGGTGTACTTCGCTACCAAGGTTGGTTATGTGTTCCGAAGGTGGGTGGTTTGAAATAGCAGATTCTTACAAAAGCCCATAACTCCAGGTATTTTATTCATCCACGTGCCACTAAGATGTACCATGATCTGCAGGAAGTCTTTTGGTGGAATGGTATGAAAAAGGATAGAGTAGATCTTGTGGCAAAGTGCCATAACTGTCAGTAGGTGAAGGTAGAAGATCATAAACAAGGAGGTATGACTCAAGAGATTAAAATTCCTACATGGAAATGGGAAGTGATAAACATGGACTTCATTGTAGTTTTACTCATACTTACAGATAGCATGACTCTATTTGGGTGATAATAGATAGAGTTACTAAGTCCGCTCACTTTTTGGCTCTTAAGACTATAGATTCAGCGGAGGACTACGCCAAGCTTTACATTAATGAGATAGTCAGGTTGCATGGGGTTCCTTTGTCTATCATCTTAGATAGAGGTCCTCCGTTTACCTCTTATTTCTAGAAGTCATTTCAGAAAGGTCTTGGTACTCAGGTTTATCTGAGCACAACATTTGATCCATAGATGGATGGTCAGTCAGAGCGTACCATTCAAACCTTTGAGGACATGTTAAGAGCTTGCGTGATCGACTTCAAGGGTAGTTGGGATGATCACCTTCCTCTTATAGAGTTCTTCTACAATAATATCTTCCATTCCAGTATTCAAATACAGTTCATGTTGCTATGGAAAAAGTTCAACTCATCAGAGATACACTTAAAATAGCCTGGAGTCGCCAGAAGTCTTATGCAGACATAAGCAGAAGGGACTTGGAGTTCCAAATTGATGATTGGGTTTTCCTGAAGTTGTCACCTATGAAGGGAGTGATGACATTTGGCAAGAAAGGGAAGCTCAGTCCTAGATATGTAGGCTCTTACAGGATCTTGAAAAGAGTTGGAAAAGTGGCTTATGAGTTAGAGTTGTCAGTAGAACTAGCAGCGGTGCATCCGGTCTTTCACATTTCGTTGTTGAAGAAGTGTGTGGGTGATCAAGCATTCATAGTGCCATTGGAAAGTGTGGCTGTGAAGGATAGTCTCACTTATGAAGAGGTGCCAGTTGAAATTATTGATCGTCAGGTTCGAAAGTTTAGAAACAAAGTGGTCGCTTCGGTTAAGGTTTTGTGGAGTAGTCAGTCCATAGAGGGAGCTACTTGGAAAGCAGAAGCAGCCATGAAGGCCAAGTATCCTCATCTCTTTCCTTCCGATTCCATTCCAGTTTGAGGTAATAGTTCCTCTATAGTCTATCAGTTAATCTAGCGTAAAATTCAGGCTTAGTATCATGTTCTTTCAGTTATACTTGCATTTTCAGCGTATTTGCATGTTCTTGGAACTTAGTTCAGTCATATTTCAGTTCCAGTACTTAGTGGTAGGGTTTCAGCTCTTTCCCTCCATACTCAGCTAGCTTAGTCTTCATTCGAGGATGAATGTTCCCAAGTGGGAGATAATGTAACACCCCATTGGTTAGGAAGACCAAAATGTAGAATTCCAAAAGTTGTAGGTGCCACCAACGAGGCCACCTACGGATCGTAGTTTGACCCATGGACCGTAGGTGGGGTCCGTGGTTGGCCACATGCAACCCCCACCCCATAAACACAGGAAAAAAATCAACTAAGGGTCGACCCACGCCAGGACCTACGGACTGTAGGTGGGACCAAAATTTGTGGTCCAGGGCCATGGTTGAAGACCCCTTAAGGCCATCCTCTAAAGCCAGTCGGCGACTGACCAGGACGGACTGAAGGTCAGTCGATGGTCCGTCAGTCAGGATCGTCGATTGGCCCTGATAGCTTTTAAGTCATGGGTCTTTTGGTCTTTCCCCTATGTGTTGGAAACCTAAACTACGTCGTTTAACCCCTACACTACGTCGTTTTGGTAAGTTTTAGCTTAGTAACTTAATCAGACCTTACCCTAACCAATTCATTCTCCCAAAAATTGATCAAACCAAGCAAAAAGAGAGAGAAAGCATCGACCAAACCCTCTCCAAGAACGCAACAGGTTTCCCTCAGTTCCATACCCAAAATTGAAAGATTTCTCTGTGGAATTCGTCACCAGGTATGTGGGACTTCACTAGTGGGTTCTTTTCACCCATTAGGTCCCTAGAATTCACTCATATTCTTGATTCCCTTCATTATGTTTAGACTTAGGGTTTCTAGAACTTCAGAATATTGCTGTAATTTAGCTATTAGATTAATCCTGATCAGAATATTACATTTTCGTAACTATGTTGCCTAATTCTTACATGAAATTCAGAACCCTAGTTGTGTAGATTCGTTTAGTTCATGTATTACACTTGCTAGGTCAGTTTATATCGATATACATGCATCAGTTTTCAAATGTTTCATTATCAGTTCTTAATATTGCATTTTCAGTTAGCATGTCAGAATCTTGAGCTATTCAGTTTATTTCAGTTGTGTTGTATTGTACACATTTTTGTTGGGATTAGGCTTAATACCGAGTTGTACTAGGATCTGTCACCCTTATAGTCCCAGAACTACGTGCCCCCGTAGGTTGTCCCCTCTATGGGCATCAGATTTAGTGATCACTCCAGTCATGCCTTTATACCTCTGGCAAGGTATATTGGGTCCTCTCGATGGGGCGTATACATCGGACTCCACGTTTAGATCATGTGGTTTTATGTCGGTTAATAGTAGCTCCCACAGTCAAATTCTAGTGCATTGACCATGTTACCAGTTATATTTCAGTATTCAGTTTCAGTATGTTATGAACTTGGTCATTACATTCAATTTAGTTCTTGTTCAATATGTTCAGTAAATTCTTCATGTTCATCTTATATCATTGATCAGTATGCTTTATTCAGTTATGTATATATTGTTCAGCTTTATCCTATCATGCATGCTCAGTACCTTTAAAGTACTAACGCATACTCTGCGCTAAATCTTCTCGTGATGTAGGTTTAGGTCCTCAGTATTCAGATCGCGTGTAGATCGGTTCCTGATCCGTACTGTCACAACCCAGACCGTCGTGATTGGGACCCATACTAATCCTCCGGTTGGAGAATCATTAATACTAATTAGCTAACCAAGAACTACACAACTTAATCAAAACTAAGGCATTTAAAGATACGGAAGCAAGTTTAAATGCTGAAGGAAAGATAGAGTTCCCATAAACTCCAAAAGTCTATCCAACAAAATGCGGAGATAATGCCTAGAACCTGAAAGTCAATGTACCAAAACTCTAACAAAGAACAGAAGTTTAAGGAAATAGGTACAACCCAATTAAACATAAGAAATCTAGGGTACTAGTCTAAGTCTGAAGATGTGGACATAAACAAAAAGATAACTCATGGCAGCCCGAAAAAACTGGCTCACCCTTGAATTCGAGTCGATCAGTGGTCTTCTAAATGAGGTATGTCCATAGCTACCTAAAGATGCCCTGTACTAAATAAAGAAAGAGCAAGTGCAGTATCAGTACACAACCACAGTGTACTGGTAGGATCACACGGCTATCCCAATAGGTGAAACACATATACAACAATAATAAACATGCATGCAGCGAGCATATACAATATCAATCATCACTTACAAACAACATACAATTTCACAATCTCAAGATATACAATTATGTCAAGTCATTGGTCTACTCACGAAACCCATACCCAAACTATTAGTTTACCGGTACGTGATACCCAATCCAAGTTAGTCTGTCGGACGTGACACCCGATCCAAGTTAGCTTGTCGGAACGTAATACCCGATCCATTCAATAAGCCAAAATCACAATCACAATGTGCATTCTCATAATCATACTATCAAGACATGATTCATGGCATACAATTATTCAATCATCCTCATTTACAATTAGTGTGATCAATAATGCAACATTCGTGTACATACATGTATCATAATGAAGTAATTACAAATACATATTACACCAACATCAAATCAGAACCATCACCTACCTCGAACAAAGCTTGAATCCCCTAAGAAACTTAATTCTTCCCTTTCCAGATTCTTTCAACTTGTTCTTGGTATACAAACAATCAATATAACATGAGGATCAATACACGATGTCTAATTACCCAGATTAACATCAAAACTATGAACCCTAGGTCAAACCTATGACCCCAATATCCAAATAGGGCTTTTCCCACCATCCAAATAGTTTCAAAACCCTTTCTTAACAATAATTACCTATTAATTTACTTTCTACGAATCAAAAAATGGATTAGGGGAGTAAAAACCTTACCTTTAGCCTCAAGAATGGTGAAAAATGGTCAAGAACTCGCCTGGGGTCGTCTCCTAACTCTCAAGAACGAATGTTGTAGAAAATAAATATTTAGGAGTTTATTTCTGACTTAATTCGCGACTTTCATGCCATGGCAGACCTAATCCAACTACAGAGGCCCCACCCTGGCGGTAATAATTCTGCCACAACGGCTTGCACGAAACCAGTAAGTCGGATTAAGATTTCCAAACTCTTATTTCACAACACACCTTCAACCCATGAAACTCAAAAACTACCCGTTCACGCTAAGATCAGTTTTGGGAGTTCTACTCTCCCGGATTTAATTACGTAAAGCCGTACGGGTTCCTTAACGTCTTAGCTATCTAGTCATGCGATCAAATTCATTATTAGATCTGCCATTTGTTATCAAATTCTCTAGACCTCACTGACTCCTATTTCATTCAAATTTGGACTAGGTTGGGAATTCCAAGTTACTACAAAAAAGTATTCCGGCCCAAAAATTTTCTCCGTTGTCTTTTCTATAACGATGGTAACAGGTCATTACAATAGATACCAATTTACCCATCACTCATCCCCGAGTGGCAAACTAGGATAAACGGGTTAAAGTTAGAGTATAGTAGCACCTGAGTCGTCGAACAACTAGGGATACTTGTCTTGTATGTCCTTATCGATTTCCCAAGTAGCTTCCTCAACTGGACGATGCCTCCATTGAACTTTCACGAACTTAATCTCCTTGGTGCTCAGCTTCCGGATATCACGATCAAGAATTGAAATCGGTTCCTCCTCATACTAAAGGTCTTTGTCTAACACAACTGAGTCCCATTTTATGATGTAATCCCCGTCACCATGATATCTCTTCAACATGGACACATGAAATACCGGATGAACTCCCGATAGGTTAGGAGGTAAAGCCAATCTATATGCTACCGGTCATACACATACAATAATTTCAAATGATCAAATGTACCGAGGACTAAGCTTGCCCTTCTTGACAAATCTCATCACCCATTTCATTGGTGATACCTTTAGAAGAACATTCTAACCAGTCTGAAATGCCATGTCTCTTACCTTATGGTCTGCATACTTTTTCTATCTACTCTGGGCAGCTAAAAGCTTAGCTTGAATGCTCCTAACTTAATCTTGAGAATCCTTTACTAAATCAACCCTTAAAGGTTTACATCTCCAGCCTCAAACCATCCTATGGGTGATCTACATCCCCTCTCATACAGTGCTTCAAAAGGTGCCATATCAATGCTGGAGTGGTAACTATTATTATAGGAGAACTCACACAATGGTAGGAACTTATCTTAATGCCCTCCAAAGTTAATAACACATGCCCTCAACATGTCTTCTAACACTTTAATTGTCCTCTCTGACTGTCCGTCCATCTGTGGATGGAAAGCTATACTAAAAGTGAGTTGTGTGCCTAATTCATCATGTAACTTCATCCAAAACTTGGATGTGAATTGCGTACCTGATAAGTATGAGATTTGGACTAATTTAGGGCTTTATTTACATAGATTTAGTTTCCTCAAATGCTTATTTTGTGCCAATAATTGATGTAAAGCCCTTGATTTCCAGGTATATGAACTGAGGAACAAAGTAAGGACACTAATTTGCAAAAAGGAACAAAGCGAGCTGAAAGCCTGGTGATCGCCAAGTCTACTTGGTGAGTCGTCGAATGGCTACTTGACTGCCTAAAGTTCCAGTGTGCCAAGCCTTAAAGGAAAGAACCATATTGGTGAGACAAAGGAGCAGTCGGTGAATCGTCGAGGGGTTCCGCGATGCATTGTTGGATCGCCCAAAGTTACAGACCTTGAGGATGCTGAAGGCCAAGGAAAAAAGGGCGATGGAAATGACCAAAGGGTGGCTTGCCAAGTGGATCGACGAGCCCGACTTACTGCGCCGAATGGCTCTTCACAGCATATTTTAGGTGACTATAAATATATTTTTGAACAGTTAGTTTAGAATCAATTGAATAGTATTTGAGTTCATAATTTTATTTTTAGAGTTTTGAACTATGAGACAAGTTTTCTCTAGTTTTTCCTAAGCTTCGGAGAATTGAAGTTTTTCACTTTCGAGAAATTGGAAGTGGGTCTTTGATATTACTCAAATTAGAACATTGAAAGAATAAAATCATTCTTACTCATTTGATGGAAACTCAATTTGCTAACAATTTTTATCTTTTTATAATGTATAGCTAAAACCCCAATTATTGGGGTGTGATTATGCGATTATGGGCTGATTTAGTTTATGGGTATTTCTAATTGTTAGTTTAAATGATATTTTGAAGTCAGTTCAATCATTAATTATGGTTTAATTTAAGAATTGTAGTTGCAAATGCAGTTCTACCTTTGTATTTTTGGCTTGCTCGAGAGAGAGGTTTTAAAACTAAGCTTATTGATTGATGGTCAGTGGATATTGGGTTGACATAGGTTCAGCTCATGAGAGTGAATCCTAAACACAGTCCCACATATTCAGCTTGAGAGAGTGAATGGACTAAGATGTGGGCTGGTCTTATTTTGCATGCTTGTTGATGTTCAAGAGAAATCAACTTGATTCAGGGTTAATTGTTTGAGAGAAAGTTTATCTCTTCTATAGCCTAGCTTACTCACTAATATCTACCTATTTTCTAATAGTTGCAATTACCTATTTGTCTATATTAGCTTATAATCAAATCACATCCCAAGAACCCATCTCATTATTGTAATTTTGTATTGTTTACCACTATTTGTAGTTGATAATTCCAAACCAAAACCCCCCATTTGACATTCGTGTCCCCCCCAGATTTGAATTATATTTTTATTCGATAAATTCTATTCCTATGACTGATTTGAACGCATTCATACTTTCCATTTGACTCTCAAACACGTACAGCTCCCTGTGGGATTTGACCCCAACTCATTTAGTTGGATTTTATATCGACTAGCAATCGTTGACAATTAGAATTGGATAAAGTGTCCTTAAAACGTTAATCAGTACCACGGTCTGAGATGATAGAAAGGGGCACCCCGTTCAGCCTTACTATCTCTTTCACATACACCTTAGACAATTGCTGGACATAATAATCTATTCTTACAAGAATAAGATGGGCTGACTTAGTCAATCGGTCAACCACTACCCAAATAGAATCAAACTTTCCCAAAGTCTTGGAAAGTCCAACTACAAAATATGTAGCTATCCTTTCCCACTTCCATTCTGGAATTGGAATTCTCTAAAGCAAACCTGCAGGCCTTGTGTTCATAATTTACTTGTTGGCAATTTTGACACTTGGCCACAAATTCCGCTGTATCTTTCTTCATGCCAAGCCACCAATAATTTCGCTTCAAATCTCGGTACATCTTGGTCACACCCATATGAATGGAATACCGTGAACCATGGGATTCTGCCAGTAAATTCTGAATCAAGTCATCCACTCTAGGAACACAAATCCTTCCTTTAAAATTGAGCACACCCCGCACATCAAGAGTGGTCTCTTGTGCCTTGCCAGACACTGTATTATTTCTAAGTTCTTTCAAATGCTCATCCTCAAATTGTTTGGCCTTGATCTCCTCAATGAACGTGGCCCTTACTTCAATGCTAGCTAACACCCCACCTTTCTTTGAGATGCCCAACTCCATGAACTTAGACTCCAAGGTCAGAATTTCCTTAGCCAAAGGTCGCTTGGATACACTCAAGCAAGCTAGGCTACCCATACTTACCGCCTTCTGACTTAGTGCGTCTGCCACTACATTGGCCTTACCCGGATGGTATTGAATGGTGACATCATAATCCTTAAGTAACTCCATCCACCTTCTATGTATCAAGTTCTGATCCTTTTGGATGAACACATGTAGTAGACTACGATGATCAGTAAACACCTCACACTTGACACCATAAAGGTAATGCCGCCAGATCTTAAGGGCAAACACTATCGCTGTCAACTCTAAATCATGTGTTGGGTAATTTCTCTCATTCACCTTCAACTGCCGCGATGCATAAGCTGTAACATTCTTATCCTGCATTAACACAGCACCCAAACCCGAATGGGAAGTATCACAATAAACAATAAAATCCTTACCTTCCACCGGTAGTGCTACAATAGGTGTTGTGGTCAAAAGAGTCTTGAGCTTCTGAAGGCTCTCATCACACTTTTCAGTCCATTCAAAGGGTACCTCTTTCTTGGTCAACCTTATCAGATGTGTGGCAATAGAAGCAAAGTTCTTCACAAATCGAGGATAGTAACTAGCGAGCCCCACAAAACTCCTAACTTCAGTCACAGAGCCAGGCCGAACTCAATTCTTAACCGCTTCAATCTCTAGGGGATCTACCATTACCCCTTCTTTTGAAACTACATGCCCCAAAAAGGCAACCAAAGTCAACCAAAATTCACATTTATACAATTTCGCATACAAATTTTGTTTCCCAAGAACACCCAGAAACAATACGAAGATGGTCGGCATGCTCTTCCTCACTTTTTGAATAAACCAAAATATCATCAATAAAGACTATGACAAACGAATCAAGAAATGGTTTAAACACATCATTCATCAAATTCATAAAAGTTGCAGGCACATTAGTCAACCTAAATGACATAACAAAAAACTTGTAATGCCCATAGCGGGTCCTAAATGTCGTCTTGGGCACATCCTCAGCCTAATCTTTAAGTGATGGTAATCAGATCTTAGGTCAAGTCATGATTCATGGCATACAATTATTCAATCATCCTCATTTACGATTAGGGTGATCAATAATGCAATATTCGCATATATACATGCATCATAATGAAGTAATTACAAATACATATCACACCAACATGAAATCACAAACATCACCTACCTCGAACAAATCTTGAATCCCCTAACAAACTTGATTCTTCCCTTTCCGGATTCTTTCTGCTTGTTCTTGGTCTACAAACAATCAATATAACACGAGGATCAATAAACGATGTCTAATTACCCGGATTAACACCAACACTATCAATCCTAGGTCAAACCCATGATCTCAATATCCAAATTAGGGCTTTTCCCACCATCCAAACAGTTCCAAAACCCTTCCTTAATAATAATTACCCATGAATTTACTTTCTACGGATCGAAAAATGGATTCGAGGAGTAAAAACCTTACCTTTAGATTCAGGAATGGTGAAAAATGGTCAAGAACTCGCCTGGGGTCGTCTCTTAGCTCTCAAGAACGAATGTTGCAGAAAATAATGATTTTAGGGTTTATTTCCGACTTAATTCGCGACTGTCCCGCCATGGAGGACCTAATCCCTCTACAGCGGCCCCGCCCTGGCGGGAATAATTCCACCACAATGGCTTTCACGGAATCAGTGAGTCGGATTAAGAGTTCCAAACTCTCATTTCACAACACACCTTCAACCCATGACACTCAGAAACTATCCGTTCAAGCTAAGATCAGTTTCGGGAGTTCTACTCGCCTGAATTCAATTTCGTAAAGTCATACGGGTTCTTTAACGTCTTATCTATCTAGTCATGTGATCGAATTCATTATTAGATCTCCTATTTGTTACTATATTTCCCTAGACCTCACTGACTCCAATTTCGTCCAAATTTGGACTAGGGTGGGAAATTCCAAGTTACTACGAAAACATTTTCCGGCCCAAAAATTTTCCCTGTTGGCTTTTCTATAATGATGGGAATAGGTCGTTACATGTAGTCAGCATTATCAGTGGTGAGTCCTCATTCTTCGAGGACGATAAACATGTTACTTACAGTCTTTCAGTTTCAGTTTTGCTAGAGTTAGCTAGAGCATATCCCAGCATCTCTAGTCACTTAGAGGCTTATTTCAGAGATAGTTAAATTCAATTTTAGTTTTGAGTTTGATCCTTCAGTTGTTATTAAATTCATAGTTTATATATTCAAACAGTATTGGGTATTCCCCATCAATTCAGTTTATATTATGATTTTTAAGCTTCCGCACAATATTTCTCATTTCAGTTTATCTTAGTATGGTATGATATGCCAGCTCAGGGATAGCTTGGGGTCATTCGTGATCCTAGGACCCGTGTTTATGCCAAGGGGGTAGCCTCGGGGCGTGACACCAATCCTCTCGGATATTATTTTCTTTCACAAAGATGTTTTACTATTTCGTTTTCACTTGATTTCGAGTAGGCTACTATCTACGGCTTAGAGACTCGTACTGATAATGTGTTATGAAATAATATAAAACAATGAGAAGAATAACAAAGTAGGGAAAAGAGAGAAAACTTCTTATTCTTCTTGAATGATATTTAGGGATCCACAGATCTAATTTACAGTGAAGGAAAACCCCTTTATTTATAGGGGAAACCTAACTTGGTCCTCAAGTAGGATTCCTAACTACTCCCTAAAAGAACTCCACATAATAGACATTCACTATAGTACAAATATGTTTATAACAGTTTTAAATTTCTATATTATTTTTAAAATTTACATTTTTTATTTAAATAACTACAAATAATTAATTTTAATTTTAATCGAACAAAAATTCTAGAAATAATATTTATCAGTTTTTTGAAAATCTAAAAACCATAAAAAAAAAAAAAACGTGAGAAAAAAAATTGTATTACCTTGTGAACTCTTGGTATTGACCAACTTGTGTTGTCACAACATAGAAAGATTAAATGACTTTCCAATTTAAAAAATTAAAAATAGAATAACAAATATCTATTGGATAAAAGTAAAGAAAAAAAAAGGATACTAAAAGGACTACCCCATTTTTCCTATCACGTGTTTCTAAAATTATCTATTTTATCACTGTTTTGTTCATAAGTTTTTAGAGTTTGTGAATAAGTAGAAATGTAATGAAAAGTTTTAAAATTACCTATTTAAATTTAAATGGTAAATAATGATCTTTGTATATATTTTTTTCAAATTAAGTCACATTTTCATATCCATTTTAGAAGATTGGGGTAGGGGGTGAGGTAAAGTTCTTCAACATTAATCATTGTAGAGTGAATTATTAATATTTTTCTTAATAATTTATCACATATTTCTATTGTAATTTACCACAAAACTTATAATTCAAGATTTAGCCTCTCTTTCAATAATTCTTGTGCTCGGTGTACCATTCAAAGTAGTCATAATTTGATAACTTAGCATTAAAAAAAGAATCTACTATAGCTAAATATTTGTTACAAATTCAAAATTACATAGGTAGCTATCAAAAAAAAAATCACGTCTAACATAAATAAAGAAAAAAATAGTGAGAAATACCAACGAAAACATTACCATTTTTGACAAAAAAACGTTTCTCGCAATAAAATTGTTCTCCTTTTCAACTAGATAAATCTCTATTTCATGCATCTTCGAGAGCATTTCTTCATCGGTCATGGAGAGTTTTCAATAGCTCTACCAAAGAGAAGACGAATCATGAAATACAAACAACACACTGTAAAATATAAACAAATAGAAAAATAAATAAATCATGAAGAACTTCAAAATCCTAAACAATCCTTAGATGATTAGTAAACTTGATCGCAATCTATATAAATGTTGTTTTATTTTTGAAAATGATATTTAATTTTATAAGTAACAGAAATATATTAGGACTCTTTAAGTAACCCACGATCTTCCAGTTTTTATAAAAGATATATACAATTTTAGTTTTAACATCATAGTTTCAGTTTTTTTTTAATTAAATATTTCTTCTTTTTCTAAAACTATACACGTGTATAGTTTTTAAACTGCTTTCATGTTTATTTATTTTAAATTTTAAAAAACTGATTAATATTTTGTTTTATTTTTTGAATTGTAATTTAATTATTAATTATTAATATAATTACAAATAATTAATTTTAACTGTAAAAAAATTCCATAAATTTGATAATATTTATTAATTGTAAACACTATTTTTACAATAAAATGGTAATTTATTATTTATTATTTTAAATTTTATTCAATATTTTAAAATGTCGTGTTTTTGAAGAAAGTGGGGTCCGTATTTTTCATTTTCTTTTGTTTGCAGTTATGTCTAGATTTTTTTTTCTTTTTCTTTTTATTAGATTTTCATAAATCAGCATTCTTTTTAAAAAATATATTATTTACCCTATTTATGTAATTAATTTTAATTATTATAAATATAGATTACTATTATCTATATTTATTTTGCTATAAATAAGGAGGTTGTGTCACACATATTACATCGCCCTACTTTTTTATACTATTTTAAAAATATTTACTAATTGTAAAAACTATTTTAAAAATAAAATAGTGATTATTATTTTTAATTTGAATAAATTTAGAATTTTTAAATTCCGTGTTTTCAAGAAAGTCGGATCCGTATTTTGTTTTCATTTGTTTGCAGTTATGTCTGGTTTTCTTTTATTATATTTTCATAAATCCCTATTTTTAAAAATACAATAATAATTTTAATTTCTATTATATATAATTTATTTGAATTATTTAAAAAATCTATTTTTATGGTGTTCACACGTAGGGTTCACACGTAGGTGCAACAACAACAACAGCAACAACAACAACATCAACAACAACAACAACAATAATAATAATATATTATTATATTTAACAATTTGCACTTTTATTTTTAAATCGTATATCAAAATAGGAAATTTTATAATTCAAATTAAAAACAATTTTCGTGGTAACTAATATGCAATTCAAATTCATTGTTTTCCAAATTATACTTTGCCTTTTATTTTCAAATAGTATTTAAAAAGAGGAAAAGTTAAAATTCGAATTTAAAACAATTTTTGTGGAAACGAAAAATGAATTCAATTCAAATTATTTGATGGTTACTTTTTTTTTTTTTTTTTAACAAAATTTTAAAAGAATTTTATATTATTTTTAAAATTTTAAAATTGTTGACTTTTTGTGGTGCTGACTGACTTTTTGTGGTGCTGACATGTGTCACTTTTTACTTCTCCTATTATATATAGATAGACTAGGTGGATGACTACCATAACAAAATTTGCCTCATCACTATTTCCCTTTCTTAGATTATTGTACCTATGCATCATTCTTCTAATTCTGGGCACTTTTGCTACTACTGCTTATAATATCGTAACTCATTACATCTTTTCGGGTAAAAATACTACCCAAGCTCTAAAGCACACTTCCTCATAAGGGTCTCAACTGAAAAAAGGTTTGAAGAAGAGAGTCTAAGAGTACATCTCACTTTTAGCTCGAACACATGATTCATATGAATAAAAATGCATTGTTTTGAATCTCAACACTTAAGCTCACTCACAGGGTTTTGTCTAGCCCCTCTACAGTCTCATGACTTTCTCAATACTTTTGCTGAGAGTAACTCATCGATAAGGAACTGATTTTACTTTTCGACTACCTTGAGTATAAGGGTAGTAGATGAGTTTGATTGAGTTCCTTGTGACATAGTTCTATTGCACGATTTAGAGTATGAAAGAAGGGA
>JAJOOS010008162.1:0-28668 GCA_029582725.1 Solanum chiquidenum | reverse complement strand
CCTAGGTCTGTTCATAATCATGGAATCAAGAATTTGACTGAATTCTAGGGACCTAATGGGTGAAAGGAACCCACTAGTGAAATCCCACATACCTGGTGACGAATTCCACGAAGAAATCTTTTGATTTTGGGGCTGGAACTGATGGAATCTTGCTACGTTCTTGAACTAGGGTTCTTGACTTCTTTCTCCTCTTAGAGTTCTATTTTTTCTATGTTTTGATGAATTATCTGACCTAGGTAAGTTCTTGTTATGTTTCTAGGCTAAAACTGACCAAAACCACGTAGTTTAGAGTTTAAACAATGTAGTTTAGGGGTCCAACGCATAAGGAAAATTCCAAAAGACCCCTAAATTAATTGATGTAGAAAGCCACCCACGGAGGGACCTACGGTCTGTAGGTTTGGGTCGTAGGTAAAGGCTGCCCGACAGGGCTTCACTAAAATGAGCATAACTTCTTACTCAGAGGTGGGATTTTAGAAAACTCGGCGGCGTTGGAAAGAGACTTAAATTATCTATCATATAGTAGGTCATGGACCACCAAATTCATTTTGTGCTAAGAGTGATGACCGTTTGAAGTTGACCCAATAAGCAATTTCCCCCTAGCTGGCTACTGACCTTCACGAACGGTCAGACCTACGGATCATGGATCGAACAACCGTCCATGCTGGTCGGCTGTCGTTTGTGTCAGAGGCTGGGTAAGGAGGGGTCTGATCCACAGACCAGGACCACAGACTGTCGCTTGGCCTACAGACCGTAGGTTTGGTTGTGGATCGACCCTCAACCGATTTTCTAATCTGGGTTCTGGGGAGGGTTGGAGTGGTGAACCATGGACCAACAGCACAGGCCGTGGGTCAGACCACGATCCATGGGTGGAAACCGTAGGTTGCACCTGCAACTTCTGAAAATCTAAAATCTGGTCTATTTTTGGATGGGATGTTACATTATCTCCCCCTTGAGCACATTCGTCCTCGAATGAAGACTAAACTAGCTGGAATGGAGAGAAAGAGGTGCAAACCCTACCACTACACACTAAAGACTAAATTTATGACTGAACTGAGTTCCAAGACATGCAAATACACTGAGAAATGCAAGTACAATTGAAGGAACATGATACTAAGACTGAATTTACGCAAGAATGACTGAAAAATTGAAGAGGAACTATTACCTAAAGATGGAGTTGAATCAGGAGGAAGGAGATGAATATACTTGGACTTCATTGCTGCTTCTGCTTCCCAAGTAGCTTCCTCTACAAACTGACTCCTCCACAAAACCTTGGCTGGAGCGACTTCCTTGTTTGTCAACCTTCTAACCTGACGATCAAGAATCTCAATTGGTACATCCTCATAGGAAAGACTATATTTCACGGCCACACTCTCTAATGGAACCACAGATGTTGGATCCCCCACACATTTCTTCAAAAGTGAAATGTGGAAGACAGGATGCACTGCTACTAGTTCTGCTGGCAAGTCTAACTCATAAGCCACTTTACCAATCCTTTTCAGAATCTTGTAAAGGCCTACATATCTAGGACTGAGCTTCCCTTTCTTTCCAAATCTCATCACCCTTTTCATAGGTGACACCTTCAGGTAAACCCACTCATCAACTTGGAACTCTAGTTCCCTTCTCCTTACATCTGCATAAGACTTCTGGCGACTCTGGGCTGTCTTAAGTTTATATCTAATGAGTTGCACTTTTTCCATAGCATCATGAACTGGATTTGGCCCTATCAAGGCTACTTCTCCTACTTCAAACCAACCAACATGAGATCTACATCTACGCCCATACAATGCCTCATAAGAAGCCATCAGAATGTTGGAATGGTAGTTGTTATTGTAGGTTAATTCAATAAAAAGAAGGTGATCATCCCAACTATCCTTGAAGTCGATCACACAAGCTCTCAACATGTCCTCTAAGGTGTGAATGGTACGCTCTGCCTGACCATTCGTCTGTGGATGAAATGGTGTGCTGAGGTTAACCTGAGTACCAAGACCTTTCTTAAACGACTTGCAGAAATGAGAGGTAAACTGAGGACCACTATTTGTGATGATAGACAAAGGAACCTCATGCAACCTGACTATCTCATTAATGTAAAGCTTGGCGTAGTCCTCCGCCGAATCTATAGTCTTGATCGCCAAAAAGTGAGAAGACTTAGGAACTCTATCAACTATCACCCAAATGGAGTCATGCTGTCTGCGAGTATGAAGCAAACCAGTAATGAAATCCATGCTGATCACATCCCACTTCCAAGTAGGAATGTCAATATCTTGGGTCATACCCCCTGGTTTCTGATGTTCTACCTTTATTTGCTGGCAATTGGGGCACTTACTCACAAAATCTGCTATATCCCTCTTCATGCCATTCCACCAAAAGATTTACCGCAGATTGCGGTACATCTTAGTAGCGCTTTGATGAATAGAATATCTGGAGTTATGGGCTTCTACAAGAATATGCTGTCTCAATTCACCCACATCAGGAACACACAATTTACCCTGATAGCGAAGTACACCATCTCCCCCTTGGTAGAAAACCTCCACTCTCTGATTGTGGACTGCATCCTTAAGTTCAAGAAATATAGGATCACTGTCTTGATTTTCCTTAACCTCCACTACCAAAGAAGATTCTGACCCATTCTAAACTGTGACACCATTATTTGATATGCTCATTAGGCGAACACCCAAGCGAGCAACCCTGTGAACATCCTTTGCTAGTTCTTTCCTTTCTTCCTCAACATGTACTACACTACCCATAGATAGTCTGCTAAGAGCATTTGATACTACATTGGCCTTACCAGGATGGTAATGCACACTAATGTAGTAGTCCTTTAGAAACTCTAGCCATCTCCTTCGGCGAAGATTCAACTCTTTCTAGGTGAACACAAATTGAAGGCTCCTATGGTCAGTGAACACATCTATGTGCACACCATACAAGTAGTGTCTCCAAATCTTGAGTGCAAACACCACTGCTGCAAGCTCGAGGTCATTAGTTGGATAGTTCTTCTCATGCACCATAAGTTGTCTAGAAGCATAAGCTATAACCTTATCTCACTGCATCAACACACAACCTAGGCCAACTCTGGATGCATCGCAATATATAACATAACCGTCTGAACCTTCTGGTAGAGTCAAACAGGACCTGTAGTCAACCTAGTTTTCAGTTCTGCGAAGCTTTTCTCACAATTTTCTGGCCACTGAAACTTTACCTTTTTAAAGTTAACTTAGTCAATGGAGAGGCTATGGATGAAAATACATCCACAAACCTCCTGTAATAACCCGCTAGACCCAAGAAACTTCTAATATCTATTGGGGAGGTAGGTCTGGGCCATTGTTTCACTGCCTCTATTTTCTTTGAATCCACTCGGATTCCCTTACTGGATACTATATGCCCAAGGAAAGGAACTGACTGCAACCAAAACTCGCACTTGCTAAATTTAGCGAATAACTGGCGATCTTTGAAAGTTTTCAAGACAACCCTCAAATGAAACGCATTTTCTTCCTCATTCCTAGAGTAAATAAGGATATCATTAATAAAGACGATAACAAACAAGTCCAAGTATTGATTGAACACTATGTTCATCAAATCTATGAAAGCTACAGGAACATTGGTTAGTCCAAATGACATTACTAGAAATTCATAATGACCATACCGAGTCCTGAAGGCTGTTTTGGGAATGTCACTATCTCTGACTCTGAGCTGATGATAATCGGATCTGAGGTCTATCTTTGAGAAATGACTAGCACCCTTAAATTGGTCAAACAAGTCATCAATCCTGAGGATGGGATACTTATTCTTGATTGTGAACTTATTCAACTGCCTATAGTCAATGAACATTCTGAGAGAACCATCTTTGTTCTTCACGAACAATACTGGTGCACCCCATGGTGAAATACTAGGTCAGATGAAGTCCTTTTCTGGAAGGTCTTTCAACTTCTCTTTCAATTCCTTAAGCTCTGCTGGAGCCATTCTGTAGGGAGGAATAGAAATAGGCTGGGTATCTGGAAGAAGATCTATTCCAAAGTTGATTTCCTTTTGGGAGGAACTCCGGGAAGATCTTCTAGAAACTCACTAACTACAGGAACTGACTCAAGAGTTGGAGTTTCGGAGTTAGAATCCTTAACCCAAACTAGATTATAGAGATACCCCTTAGAAATCATCTTTCTGGCCTTAAGGTAAGAAATGAATGGACCCATAGGCACTAAGCTACTACCCTTCCATTCTAGGATTGGTTCGTCTGGACACTGAAAATGAACAATCCTAGTTCTACAATCGACTGAGGCATAACAGGAATGTAACCAATCCATGCCTAGAATGACATCGAAGTCTACTATTTCTAACTCTACAAGATATGCTGAGGTGACTTTTTGAGAGACTGTGACAGGTCAATTTTTGTACACCCATCTAGCTATAACTGGTTCACCGATTGGAGTAGAGACTGAGAAGGGTTTTGAGAGAGTTTCTAGACTGACACCTAAGATTACTGCTATATAGGGAGTCACAAAAGATAAAGTAGCCCGTGAATATTTCCACTGAGTGTACCATATGTGAGCCACATCCTTAAGCAGGTAGGATGCCAACTCAACCCTACCATGACAAGTCACTTGCATCACTCCAACTATTTTCTTAACCTCATCAATGAAGTTCTGCGGGTCCTCACCAACTTGCAACCCTAAAAACTCAGGTGGATTCATCCTAACAAAATCTCAAACTCTAGCTGCCACTAATCCATCATTTCTATTAGTAGGAACTGGAACCTGCTAATTGTTCTGGTTGGTCATACTCTGAGCCAAAAGTTGTATTGGCGTTTCAAAATTTTGCATTTGAAACTTCCTGATCAGGGACTAGAGGAACTACATTAGCATTGCGTGCATTAGTATTCCTTGCGTACGCTTTATAAGGAGGCATGATCTTAAGCGCATAATGATGGATTAGAAAGGAGATCATACCAACACATGATAAGAATATCAAGAAAGAGAAGTTTTCCTAAAACACCTCGTAGCTTCCCTCTCATTAGTTGTGGTACACTTCACACCCATGAAAATGACACTACTTAGTGTGGCTTTTCAGACATCCTAGGACACTTAAACCTAGTGCCCTGATGCCAAATTTATCACTCCCTGAGGCTACCACCTAGACGAGGACACGGGACCTAGAATGACAATTGACCCAAAGCTAACCCTGTTGGTATAACATGAGCATACTAATAGTAAACTGAAGCAATAAATATTGTGCAGAAGCTAATCATGAGATAAATATGAAATGATGGGAATACACATATACTAAATTTGAATATATGATAACTGAGATTTTAACAACAACTGGAAGGTCAAACTCAAATGCTAAAGCTAAATCTAATTATGTCTGAAAATATAGCCTCTACTGACTAGAAGTGCTGGGACATGCCCTAGCTAAGTCTAGCAAAAACTGAAATGAAATGACTGCAAATACTGAAATAGAACATGACTATGGTCCTCGGAGAATAAGGACTCACCACTGATTCTGCTAAACTGGAGATCGGGAACTGATCTACGGATGATATGGATGCTGAGAACCTGAACCTACATCACGAGAAGATGTAGCGCAGAGTATGCATCAGTACTTGAAAGGTACTGAGCATGAAGGATAGAGTAAAGTTGAATAAGACATATAACTGAACAAGTAATAAATAAAGTATAATATACATAAGATGAGATACTGAATCTGAACTAACTGAATGCATTGACAAATTTATAGCATGTTGACTGAATATTGAATGTACTGTAAATGTGGTAAATGCAATAGAGTCTGACTGAACTGTGGGAGCTACTAATAACCAACAATAAAACCATATGAGCTAAATGTGGAGTCCGATGTATATGCCCCATCGAGAGGACCTAATATACCCTGCCAAAGGTATAGAGGCATGCTGGCATGATCACTAAATGATGCCCACGGAGGGGAGTTACACCTATGTGGCTCGTAGTTCTGGGATTATATGGGTACACTGAACCCTAGTCCAACTCGGTATTATGCTACTCCCAATAGATTAAATGAATAACACATTATGACTGAATTTCTGTAACACTGGATACCTCAAAAACTGGACATGTATAAATGAATACTGAAATATCTAACCTAGAATGTGTAATTCAAGAACTAAAGAATTACATAGCTAGGGTTCTGAAATTCATGCAATAAACTGAGCAATAACATGATAATCTGATTTGGAACATTTAAATAACTAATTCATGATGATCTGTTGAAATTCTAGAAACCCTAGATCTGTTCATAATCATGGAATCAAGAATCTAATTATTTTTAGGGACATAATGGGCGAAACGAACCCACTAGTGAAATCCCACATACCTGGTGACGAATTCCACGGAGAAATCTTTTGATTTTGGAGCTGGAACTGATGGAACCTTGCTGCGTTCTTGAACCATGGTTCTTGACTTCTTTCTCCTCTTAGCGTTCTACTTTTTCTAAGTTTTGATTAATGATCTGACTTAGGTAAGTTCTAGTTATGTTTCTAGGCTAAAACTGACCAAAACCAAGTGGTTTAGGGTTTAAACGACGTAGTAGGGGTCCAACGCATAAGGGAAAGACCAAAAGACCCCCAACTTAATTTCTATTGGAAGCCACCCACGGAGGGACCTACAGGCCGTAGGTTGATCTACTGTCCGTAGGTTTGGGTCGTAGGTCAAGTCTGCCCGACAGGGCTTCACTAAAACGAGCATAACTTCTTACTCGGAGTTGGTATTTTAGCAAACTCGGCGGCGTTGGAATGAGGATTAAATTATGTATTATATAGAAGGTCATGGACCACCAAATTCCTTTTGTGCTAAGAGTGATTACCATTTGAAGTTGACCCAATCAGCAATTTCCCCCTAGCTGACTACTCACCTTCACCAACGGTCAGACCTACGGACCGTGGATCGAATGACAGACCGTGCTGATTGGCTTTCATTCATGTCAGAGGATGGGTGAGGGGAAGGGGGGTCTAATCCATGGACCAGGACCATGGACCGTGGCCTGGCCTATGGCCCGTACGTCCGATTGTGGATCGACCCTTAGCCTATTTTCTGAGCTGGGTTCTGGGGAGGGTTGCAATGGTGAACCACGGGCCAACAGCACAGGCTGTGGGTCAGACCAAGGTCTGTGTGTGGGGACCGTAGGTTGCACCTGCAACTTCTGAAAATCTAAAATATGGTATGTTTTTGGATACGGGGTGTTACAATATGCCACTTTACCAATCATTTTCAGAATCTTGTAAGGGCCTACATACCTAGGACTGAACTTCCCTTTCTTGCCAAATCTCATCACCCCCTTCATAAGTGACACTTTCAGGAAAAACCAATCATCACTTTGGAACTCCATGTCCCTTCACCTTATATCTGCATAGGACTTCTAGTGACTCTGGGCTGTCTTAAGTCTATCTCTAATGAGCTGAACATTTTCCATAGCGTCATGAACAAAATCTAGCCGTATCAAGGCAGCTTCACCTACTTCAAACCATCCAACTGGAGATGTACATCTTCACCCATACAATTCCCCATTAAGGGCCATCGGAATGTTTGAATGGTAGCTATTATTGCAGGCGAACTCTATAACAGATGGTGATCATACCAACTACCCTTGAAATCGATCACGCAAGCTCTAAACATGTCCTCTAAGGTATGAATGGTACGCTATGCCTGAGCATCTAGTTGTGGATGAAATGTTGTGCTAAGATTAACCTAAGTACCAAGACTATTCTGAAATGACTTCCAGAAATGAGAGGTAAGCTGAGGACTTCTATCTGATATTATAGACAAAGGAACCCCATGTAACCTGACTATCTCATTAATGTAAATCTTGGCGTAGCTGATGAGTCCACAAATTGGACTTGTTTAGGGCTTTATTTTATTATAAATAGTGTCCTCAAATACTTATTTAGTCTAAATATATGATGAAAACACTTAAGTTTCAGGTATTTGAAGTTTTAATGGAAGCATGGACACTTAGGTGCAAAACGAAACAAAAAGGCTGAATCCTGAGAATCGCCAAACATGATTGGCGATTCGCCAAAGGGACACACTCCGCCCTTTGTTCCAGTACGCAAAGCCCTGAAGGAAGTGGATCAAAAGGTGATGAAAAGAGCAGTCGGCGTGTCACCGAATAGTTCCACGAAGCAGAAATATACCGCCCAATGATCTAGAACGCAGAGATGCTGAAGGCAAAGCACAAAAGGCGATGAACCAGAAGAAGGGTGAATCGCCGAGTCATTCGGGGATCGCGACTAACCTCGCCGAACGATCCACCACAACACTATTTTCTGAATCAATAAATACTAGCTCTTTACTAGGTTTTAGAAGTCCGAATATTATTGTAATTTTTACACTTTGAATATTAGCTTTCATATTTTCTCTCAAGTTTGGAGAGGGTTTTTGGAAGACTTGAAGAAGAAGGAGTTCATCTTCCCCAAATTGGGAGTGAGTCTTCTCTATTCTTCTTCCTTTGCTTAAATCAAGGTTTAATTTCTTATACCCATTGGATTTTAATATCATTTTAGGTATAATTGCTTATTTCTTAATGTGTGGCTAAAAAACCCCATTCTTGGGGTGTGATTTAGCCAATATGAGTTAAGATTATTGTTGGGTTTTGCTTGCTGAAAGATTGGATGTATTTTAATGGTGATTTCACCTAGTGGTTGTGGTTTAATTTAATGGGCTTGTAGTTGCAAATACAAAACCACCCATCTATTTTTTGCTTGCTCGAGAGAGAGGTTGCGAAACCAAGACCGCTAAACTGATGGCCTAAAGAGTGGGTCGACATGAGGTTTATCCCGAGAGGGTGATCCCTAGTCCCATATCCTAACACTCAGCTCGAGAGAGTGAGTGGGGTAAGGTGTAGGCTGGTCTTCATACGGCAAACTCTAGCTGCAGCTGACCCAACATTAGAATTAGTAGGAACTA
The DNA here is from genome assembly GCA_029582725.1 of Solanum chiquidenum. Taxonomy (NCBI): domain Eukaryota; kingdom Viridiplantae; phylum Streptophyta; class Magnoliopsida; order Solanales; family Solanaceae; genus Solanum; species Solanum chiquidenum. Next base: position 19,744 of record JAJOOS010008162.1, on the reverse strand, counting down.
GGGCCTACTAATTGTTCTTGTTGGTCACACTCCAAGCCAACAATTGAATAACAATCTGAAACACTGCATTCGAAACATCTTGATCTGGGACAGGAGGAGCTGTGTTAGCATTCTTGGCATTCGCATTCCTGGAGTTATCTCTACGAGGAGGCATCATCTGTAACGTATAACGTTGAGTTAGAAACGAGGAAATAGATCCTACCTTACGCACTATAAGAGTAACAAGAAAATGATTTTTTCCTAAAACACTTTGTAGCCTCGCTCTCATTAGATGTGGTGCAATTCACACCCATGAAAAGGACTCTACTTAGTGTGAATATTTCAGACATCCTAGGACTCTTGAACCTAATGCTCTGATACCAAATTTTTCAAGCCCCGATCTACCCCCGAGATGTGAACACGGGACCTAGGATCATGAGTGACCCCAAGATAACCCTGAGCTGGCATATCATAAGCATACTAAATGAACAGGACTAAAGAAACATTGTGCGGAAGCTAAATCATCAGATAACTAAAATGAAATGATGAGGAATACCCATACTATCTGAATATATAAAATGAAATTGAGAGTTTAACAACAACTGAAAAGTCAAACTGGAATGCTAAAGCTGAAACTAACTATGTCTGAAATGAAAGCCTCTAAGTGACTAGAATTGATGGGACAGGCCCAGCTAGATCTAGAAAATACTGAAACTAAGACTAAAAGCAAAAAAGAAACATGTCTTTCGTACTTGGAGAAATGAGGATTCACCACTGATACTATTGAGCTCAAGATTGGGAATCGATCTATGCGTTATCTGGAAGCTGATCACCTGAACCTACATCATGAGAAGATGTAGCACAGACTATGTGTCAGTAGTTGAAAGATATTGAGCATGCAATATAGAGTCAAGTTGAACAATAATCATAACTGAACAAAAGTATATATCTGAGTAATGATAAGATAAGCATGATATTGTGCTGGAAATAATGAACATGAACTAACTGAATGCAATGACCAAGTTTAAAACATGTTGAAACTGAAATCTGATTGTATCGGGTAACATGGTCAATGCATTAGAATCTGACTAAAAAGAGAGCTACTAATAACCGACATAAAACCACATGAGCTAAATGTGGAGTCTGATGTATACGCCACATCAAGAGGACCTAATATACCTTACCAAAGGTATAGAGGCATGACTGGCGTGATCACTAAAATGATGCCCACAGAGGGGACTTACAACCTATGGGGAACGTAGTTCTAGGACTATGAGGGTGAGTGACCCTAGTCCAACTTGATATTAATCTCTCTCACTTGATTATGTAATTAACAATTTATGACTGAATTTCAGTAATATACTAGTTAGCTCAAAATACTGACATGCTAATTGAAAATGCAACATTAATGTACTAATAATGAAACATTCAAATCTGAGGCATGTATATCTGAAATATCTGACATAGAATATGCAATTCATGAACTTAAAGAACTACATAGCTAGGGTTCTGAATTTATGAAAGAATCTACGCATAATCATACTAAATTCATGATAATCTGATTAGGAATATTAAAGTAACTAATTTGTATTGACCTACTGAAATTCTAGAAACCCTAGGTCTAGACAATATTAAGGGAATCAAGAATCTGACTGAAATCTAGGGACCTAATGGGTGGAAGGAACCCACTAGTGAAATCTCACATACCTGGTGAGGAATTCCATGGAGAAATGTTTCGATTTCAGGGCTGGAACTGATGGAAACCTGTTGCATTCTTGGAGAGGGGTTTGGTCGACTCTTTCTCCTTTTGTGTTCTAAGTTTTCTAATTTTTGGTGGATGATTTTCTTAGGGTAGATTCTAATTAAGTTACTAGGCTTAAACTGATCGTAATAAATACTAGGCTTAGATTTGACATTTTTACCTTTCTATATATTAATTTCTTCATCGTAATAAATATTATATAAAAAATAACTAATTTCACAAATACTTTAAAAATAAATTAGAACAAATAAATTTTCTTAAGAATTAAAAATCCTCTTCTCTTCAAACTTCCACTTCATCAGTCGTATTCTTCTACAAATCTCATATCATTACTAATGCAGATTAAGTGTTCTTATTTTGTGGATTTTGATGCTACATCAGGTATAAAATACTCTTTTTGTCTTCTGGATAATTATGTTTTTCACCCTAAGTATTTAGTTTAGGTCTTATGGCTTGATGTGATCTTAAAATCGAGTATAGTCACTTTTTGTAACTACAATACAAAGAGAAAATCAGAGGTACAAAATTCTATATTTCCTATTTTTGTGAGATCTAAACACTTAGATCTCAAGCTCGTCCACTTTCAAATAGAGTAATTGTGGTTCTAATCCAAAACTGTATATGTTGTATTAGCATGTCAATCTATGTCATCAAATATTAGTATATACCATTCGAAAGAAATATTATATTAAAAAATTCAATCAATTTAATTGACTACTATATTATGAACAATAATTCAACATAATTAATTGATAGAAGTTCCTTGAATTGGCTAGATCCTTCATTGGGATCATCTTTGACATATTTTGTACATCAGCACTGTGACACTCATTCTCATTATTTTGTTTTCCTTGAAACTATAGTCTCTGAACATTAAGATGTCATGACTATATTTTTTTGATTTTATTTGTTCTTTTTCCTTTGTTGGTTTGTGTGTGCTTTTGTCAATGCAGGATGAAACCTCTCATTGTTTATCATCATATAATTATTCACCACAAGAAATGTGAGCACAAGATTTATGATGTGAATCCATCAAGTTACTTGTACTCCAATCTTTTGAATGATACATGTGAGAAAGCACTTCATGATATTCCTGAAAATTTGCATCCATACTTAGATAAGTATTAGGAATTTCACACTTCATGATATTCCCGAAAATTTTGAATGATACATGTGAGAAAGCACTTCATGACATTCCTAATACATATTATTCTTTACAATGTTGATGTGGTTCCTTCTCCCCAACAAGTACGTGATTACTCAAATGGAGATCTTAGCAATTTGACTCCTAATGAATCAATGAACATGAACAACTCTACATAGTGTGTTATATCGGGTGAAAAAGATTATAATGATGATTTACTTTTTAAAGTATTTATTAAATGAGTGATTTTTTTTATATAATATTTACTAATATGAAGAAATTTATTTATAAAAGGGTAAAAATGTCAAATCTAAATTAATTTATATTTTTTTAATTATGTTTAAATAATGGTTACAAGAAAATAAAAATAAAGGAGGTAGACGTAATATCGTAAATCACAGGGGAGGTGAGTGTTACAGAGCGAAATCTTGAGGGATGTCTCTGAAATTATCCCTAGATTTTAAACATTATCAATATTTTTATTCATGTTTATGAGTTCAAATTAAACTGATGTTTTTACATAGAAGTGTTATAGATTGACTCTTTTTCCTCTTATATATCATGCCTATTGTCGTTAATTAGCTTGAAGTTCTCTAAAACTTTAAATTTTGATGCCTTAAATATCTTGAAGTCTTTAAAGAAAAGTGGATAAACAAAAAAAAAGATATTCATATTTAATATGTTGGTGATTTATGTTTATTAATGTTTTCCTAATAAAAATAATCTAAGTGGATAACAGCAGTGGATAAATGAAAATACTCTAACAGTTGAAATTTGTAATAAAGACAACAAAGTGAAACATACAACAAGAAAATCGTTTATAAAAGAATATCATATATACTTAACATGTTTTCGTAAAATATAAGTCATTATAAATTTTATCTACTTCACTATATTTAGTTGTTCAATTTTGCAGGTTCAAATAATATTTAATTATCTATTGTTCAACAAAGAAGTCATTTCAATAAGTTGACTATTCATCTATTTCAACTTGTATTTTTTCACTCTATTCTATTATTCATTACACTGTATTTTTTATATAATGTATACTATATGTACTACTTGCATGGGATACACGTGCAACGCAAGTGTTCAGAGAGTAGTATATATATATATATATATATATATATATAAATTATGCTTAAAGTTAAAAAACTAAGCACATGAAAATTTCAACATTAATATAGATATATTACAAAAATAACTTATATACAAAGTATAATTTTTCAATGAAAGCAAGATTCAAATGAATTTTGAGCCAAAGAGGTTGGTGGATTATTTTGAAATTACTTTTCCATGAGAGGAAAATATACAACTAACAAACCTCTTTAACTTCTACATACATAAAAGCAAAAGATGCAATATTGATTTAGTTATTACACTTAAAAGACAAATTCAACAGTTTTAGTCAAAACTCATTGATTGTATTAGTAAATATACAAAATCTGTATAAAAAAAATTTCAAACTCAGTTACTAATATTAACAGTCACTATTATAGATATTTGAAATCATAGCTCAATATGGCTTGCTAAAATTCAAAATATTTTTCACACTATCTGTATATAGTATCATGCCCCGAACCTACACCCTGGGCATGGCCGACACTTGAGAACCATTGTTGGCCCCAAGCGAACCCTTGACCTGACTTAACTCTTAGAGGAAGACTTATTCATAAATAAGATGAACTTAAAAGTTACACTTTACTCAAATTTCTCAATAGATAAACCTAGAATGTCTTAAAAATAAACATTCAACTAGCTGAATAGGCAACTCAAGTTTAGAACATAACAACTAAAATAAACAAGACTAATGAACTAGTATTGTCAATCTATCTATGAAGCCTCTACTAACTGAGATGGACGTCGAGATAAGTCCCACGACATCCTAATAACAAAATGAAAATGACTGAAGTAAACAAGGGATCCTCCGGAAAAAAGGAAGCTCACCAACAACTCTGAAGCTCAACTGGATCAGCAAAGCGCTAGATGCTAATCCTGATACACATAAAAGATGCAAGACAAATGGTGTCAGTTCATAGAATGTATGAGCACGTGAGGGGAAATCTAAACAAGACATAAGCTTTACTGGAATTGAAGAAAAAACTTACCTCGTCTCAACTCAACTCAACTCATTTCAATATAAAGAAGTGATAAAGATGCAATATAAATAAAAGCTTTTAAAATAGTAGATAGAAACTCAATGTATTTAAAAAACTATATTAACTCAGTTTGTATGCAAAAATACAAAATAACTCTGTTTGGGAGACTCTCTAACCTACAACAATCACTATGAGCTATGTGATGATACAACATCTAGCCCACGCTGCTAAAACTTTCCTATTCTTTGCCGAGGTATAGAATCTACTAACTAAGTGGATTCACTAGTCTATGCTTAAAATCAATAAGGAATCATCTAAAAACTATGACCCTTTCTACCCACGTTGGCTACATGTTTTATGACGGATGTGAGTTTTTAGAACTCTCCCCCATATCGGTGATCAATACTATTCCCAAAATGTAACTAGCTCATATGTTTAAAAACATAACTCTTTCTCTAGTTTTGCGATTATTACTCGAAAATGGTTCTCTTAAAAGAGAAAGTACTGAAACTGCTCAAGAACTCTTTTGGAAATCGGTGTTTCCGCTCATCTTAAATGTGAAAATATTTAGTCTTTGGAATACTTAGTACCCATTTATCATTTTTTTTAAAATGAACTCAGCTCTACTCTTCCTCAAACTCAATGCTGACGTCTTAAAACAAGTTTTATAATAATTGTAAAAGACTCGAAGAACTCTCAAGATTTGACTCTTAGCTCTACCTTGAATTTGGAGTATGAATTCATGGTTATATTTCACGTTGTGAATGATTTCTAGATGTTTATAAGTAGTTTAGAGTAGTTAGAATCAAAAGTAAGTGAAGGTACACTTTAAAAGGACTCAGACATACTAAACGACAGAAAAATGGTGGGGGCAGGAGACCTTGGCGCACTGCTGGCGCGAGGTGCCAGTCCCTAAACTTTAGCGAGTCCAAAATGGCGCACTTCTAGCATTCTTCCCCAGACCCTTTGGTGCATTTGGGGCACGCTGTACCGGCCCCTCCCTAGGTCAACCGAACAAATTTTTCTTCTCATTTTCTAGCCTTAATTCGACTAGAATCGATTCTTTTTCTCAATTTCTCCTTAGATTCAATTATCCAATACAAACGTACAAGAATTTACTCAAAAATAACTTTTAAACACGATACGATTATCTCAAGAACTCATCAAATCCATCCTAATTCAAGAACTAAGAAAAAACTTCAAGAACTATAATCCTTCAACTTCAAGAACGAAATTGCACTGAAAATAACATGATTGGCGTGTGGGTAAATGAACCCAACACTATGAGAACTCACATACCTCTTAGGGATTAAACCCTTGACAAAACAACCTTTGATTCGCAAGCAAACTTGAAGAACGCCTTGACTTCTCTCCTTTTTTCCTCTTCTTGAACTTTTCTCAAAACCCTAGCATAAATTTGGATTTTTAAAACTGAACCAAATCAGTTTATACCCCTAATTATTTTCTTAAAATGCTTAAATCTGAAAGGGTAAGTAAAAGACCAAAATACCCCTCATATTTTGAGATAACTTTCCTTAACTGGACAACTCAACTTCAAACAGGCGTATCTCCCTCATACAAGCTTGAAAATTAGCAAACACAGCGGAGTTGGAAAGAGGATTCGAAGACCTTTCATTTGATATCTTATGGGCCACCTAACTCATTATGTACTGAAAGTTATGGTCGTTTGAAGTTGACCCAAAACTCCTAACTCATGCATAACTTGTAAATTTTCAGAGTTTGTTGTTTCAATTTTGTTCTTTCTATTTTTAGATCTTACAAATACCGAGGTGTTACAATATCTCCCCCATGGGAACATTCGTCCTCGAATGAGATTTCTCTAAGTAGACTAAGGGTACCAACATTTAACACCCAGCTCAAACACTCTATATGCATAGTAACACAACATTTCAACTAAATAAATGCCAAGAAAAGGATTGGTACCTTATTTTGGAATCTCTCCGGACTCAAAGAGATGTGGGTACCTCTTCTTCATATCCTCCTCATCTTCTTAAGCAACTTCCTCAACAAACTGATTCCTCCATAAGACCTTGACTGATGCTACCTCCTTAGTTCTCAACTTGCGAACCTGACGATCTAGAATCTGTATGGAAATCTCCTCATAAGATAAGCTATCCTTACTACCAATGTCTTCAGTCGGTATAATAAGCGAAGGATCGCCCATACATTTCTCCATACTACTCAACCAATAAACTTCTCTCAAGTCAAGATACATCTTTTTGGAACCCGGATGGATAGAATATCTGAACCTATGAGCTTTCTCCATGATCATCTCTTGGAGTTCATCCACCTTTGGCCACACAATCTACTTTGATACCTCAATACACCATCTCCCCCTTGTTCAAAAGCCATCAATTTATGCTTTTGAACATTTGCATTCAATTCAAGCAAAAGAGGGTCTTGGTCTTATTTCTCTTTTACTTCAGACACTAATGATGATTCAGCCCCATTCATCATCACTACTCATCCTTCATTGGAATCCATTAATCGAACTCCCAAATGTGCAAGTTTGTGCACATCTTTGGCTAACTTTTTCTTGCCTTCTTCAACATGGGCGGTACTACTCATAGAAAATCTGCTCAAAGCATCAACAACAACATTAGCCTTACCTGGGTGATATAGTATACTCATATCATAATTCTTGAGTAACACCAACCACCTCATATGTCTGTTATTAAGCTCTTTCTGACTGAATACTCTTGTGATCGGTGAATACGTCTATAATAACACCATAAAGATAATGGCGCCATATTTTTAAAGCAAACACTACAACAGGTAACTCTAGATCATGGGTTAGGTAATTCCTCTCGTGAATCTTAAGCTATCTAGAGGCATATAACTTTGCCATTCTGCATCAATACACAACCCAGTTCAACTCTGGACACATATCAATACACCACAAAGCCTTGTGTACCTTCTGGTAAGGTCAGCAGTGGGACAGTAGTCAACCTCTTTTTCAATTCTTGAAAGCTTTTCTCACAAGCTTCTGACCATTGAAACTTAACTATTTTCTGAGTCATCTTAGTTAATAGGGATGAAATGGATGAGAACCCCTTAAAAAACCTCATATAATAACCAGTCAATCCCAAGAAACTCCTAATATCAGTTGGAGATGTGGGTCTAAGCTAGTTTGCACTGTCTCAATCTTCTTGATGTCAACTCGTATCTCATCACCGGAAACAAAATGGCCTAAGAATGCCACAGACTCTATCCAAAAGTCACACTTAGAGAATTTAGCATACAACTCTCTATCCTTGAGAGTTTAGATAACTACTCTGAGATGACTAGCATGATCCTCCTCATTCCTCGAGTAAATCAGAATGTCATCAATGAAAATGATAACAAATATATCTAGAGAAGGCTTAAGGACTAATGCTCCTGCAGGTTTCATGGACCTTATGAACAAAGTCTTATTCAAAACTCATTTACTAATATTTAATTTCACTATGATAGATATTTGAATTCATAGTTGAAATATGGCTTGCTAAAATACAAAATGCCTTCCACACTATCTGTATATAGCGTGGAAAGAATTTATTGGGAAATTATATATATATATATATATATATATAAATATAATATAATATAATATAAAAATGATTAATTACGATCCAATATTGATTTAATTTATAACTTAAAAGGCAAATTCAACAATTTTACTCAAAGTTCATTGATTGTATGAATAAATATCTAAACCTTTTTTTTACCTTCATTCATTGTTTTTTCTCTTTTATTTTTCTACTGATTTTACTTACTCTTTTTATTTTATTTGTCTTTCCTTTTGATTTGATTTCAAATTTAATTCAAATGCCTTGTATTTAAAATAAGTTAATTTTGAACGAATATCAAAATAAGTGAAGAAAATCAAAATAAAACATAAAAAATTAAAGGACAGTTTTAAATTATTTTAAAAATATGCATAATTAAAAGTGAAAATATAAGAAATTAATGAAAGAAAATAAAGTTTAAAGTGAGAAAGAAATTAAAGAAGTATTTTACAAAGAAAGAAATGGAAATAATTAAACATATGTAAGTTTTAATATCAATAAATATTAGCACTAACTAATTATAAAGTTACCAATTAAAAATGACTTGTGTCAAATTTGTTCACTCATCACTAGTCTTCAAGAGAGTGTAAACACTCTCTATGTCATTTTTAATCAGTTTAGGGGGTAATAGAACCATAGTTTAGTTTAGGTGTGTCTATGTAATTTCGATCATAGTCTAGAGGGATACTTGTGTCTTATCCCTAAAATTTATTCAAAATTCAGTTACTAATATTGAATATCACTATTATAGATATTTTAATTCATAGTTCAAATATGGCTTGATAAAATACAAAATATCTTTCACACTATTTGTATATATCTTGTGAAGAATTTATTAGGCAAACGTCTATGAATATATCTATATATATATATTTAAAAATTATACAACTCATTATTGACAATCCAAATTTTTTTATTTTTTGTACAAAAAAAAACCCCACCCTACAATAAAATAAATTATAATTGTTTTGGTAGACTGATCAATAATAATTTGTAAACTCGCATTATGAATTAATAAAATACAATTGAATGAATATATGTTGTAATTAGAAGGATTCTTACACATGTTTCACCGGTTTTATGACAGTCAGTCTATTGTAATTGTATTCCTTTGTCAACGTTTAGTACTAAAAGCTTAGGCATGTAAAGTTTAATTAATATCAATGTGTACATGATGGTAAAATATGAACCTTACACCATGTCATATTTTGTTTTTTTTTATCCCTGCCACCGATTTTACATTGACAATTAACCACTCTATCAAGGATTACGACTAAAAGGTTATGCACGTAAAGTTCAAGTAATAACAAGATATACCTTATGATACATTATGAACCATACAACATGCCATATTTTGTTTTTTCTTTTGTTATTTCCATCACCAAATTTAAGACTAAAAGCTCATGCACGTGAAGTTTAAGTAATACATGTCATCATTAGTGGCTAAAAGAGCCAACTGAAACCATTTCACTGAAAAGTATCGATACAATATGTTTTGTTGAATCCTTAAATATTACATCAAACGAATAATGACAAACGAATTCATATTTTCTCTATAAAAATATTCCTCACAGAAAAAGTATTTTTTTAGAATGTTTTAAATAAGTTCCGAAACAATATTATGAATTAATGAAATACTATAGAAAGAATATATGTCGTAATTAGAAAGATTGTCATATTTTGTTTTGTTATTTCCATCATCAAATCCATCAGTTTTATGTTGACAGTCAGCCTACTACAATCATCTTCCTCAATCGGGGCTTAGCAGTGAAAGTTCATGTACATAAAATTTAAATAGTATTATCATCATCAATGGCGGAATCACATGTATTCAAAAGGTGTCAACTCACACCACTTCATTGAAAAAGTATACAATGTTGATTGTTGAAAAGTTTTATTTATATGCATACTATGTATTTGATCCCTTCATATATTTACAGATATATTTTGTCATATTTTGTTTTTGTTATCTCCATCACCAAATTCACCAATATTATGTTGGCAGTTAACCTACTATAATCATTTTCCTCTACTGGGGATTAGAATTGAAAGCTCATGCAGGTGAATTTCAAGTAATATAAGTATGCACCTTATGATATAGTATAAACCTTACAACATGTCATATTTCAATTTGTTATTCTTATCACTATATTCACAAGTTTTTTAATTGATTGTCAGCCTCCTACAATTGTTTTCCTCTATCAGGGTTTAGAACTGAAGCTCATGCACATAAAATTTAAGTAATACACATAGCCATCAGTGGTAGAGCCACACATATTCAAAAAGAGTCAACTGACACCGCTCCACTAAAAAGGTATAGATACTACGTGATAGGTACATCTCTAAATATTATATCAAATGATTATTGACGATCCGAATTCATATTGTTTCTATAAAAGATACCCACCCAAACAAGTGGTTTTTTCTAGAATGTTTTTAAATAAGTTAAAAAATCACATTAAAAATTAATTGAATACTACTGAGTGAATATATATCATAATTAGAAATATTTTCATATTTTGTTTTGTTATTTCCATCAGAATTCACCAGTTTAACGTTGACATATAGTCTACAACAATCGTCTTCCTTTATCGAGGCTTAGGATTAAAAGCTCATGAACGTAAAGTTTAAATAATATTCATTATCATCAATGACGGAACCACATGTATTCAAAAGATATAATATGTAGATCGGTTAAAAGTTTTATTTATATACATTCTATTTATACAATCCCTAAATTTACTCGTATGTTTTTTTTTTATGTTTTAACACACCTTGAAAAAAATTAGTTCCTCCATTTCAGTTAACGTATAATCTTAAGTTAATTTTATACTCACTAAAGGAAAAAGAAGAATATGTCAAGTAAACCATACTCTGCATAAACCATTTGTAGCTGTCATTCCCATTTTAAACTTGTAAAGAGAAACACAGAGGAAGTACTTTTTCTTTTCTTAAAAGAATCAAATTCACTCTTTGTTTGTCCTAAAACAAGGTGAATTATGCATTTTAAAAAATCGACGGAAGATCCAATGATGGATGAAACAGACGAGATGTTGGTTTCACAACTTGGTTGAATCCCACAACACAGAATGCCCATTTCTTAAATCCAATTGTTGCTTCGAATAAAGGACCGAATTTGAAGCCTCATTCAATTCCTTTTCCATCTGAATCTGAGTGGCCATTGAAAGTCTCATTTCATTGTTTCAATGGATGCAGGGATCAACAAATGAAATGGAAAGAATAAGTTGAAATGATGGAGGCTATCCATCACCCTGTAAGGAAAGGTGCAGGAATTTACGGAGCTATCAAGAGTTTAGTTTATAGAGTCAAGACATATCAAAATTTGATTTTTGGGTTGTTAGAAAGGTGGTGCTGTGAGACTAACGGTTTTGTGTTTCCGTGGAATGAAGCTACTGTTACTCTTGAAGATATTTGGGAAGGTTTTCTGTTTTGGGTGACTCTGTTTTGTCCCCCCCTTCAATCCCCTGAGTTGGTAGAGATTAAAGAAAATCTTGAAAATGCGCGAAGGAAGCTTATCGGATTGAAGACTAATAATCAGAGTAAGTGGTTGAATTTTTTCATGAATAGTGGTAAGGATTATGAACGTGAAGCTTTTCTTTCTCTTTGGTTATCCAGATTTGTGTTTCCATGTAAAATAGGTGCTCCTGTTTTCTCAGTAGCTGTTAATCTAGCTAGAGGTGTGAAACTAGCACTTGCTTCTTTTGGGTTTGGGCCTTTTTTCCTTTTCTATGTGGATAAATAAAAGTGTAAGGTTTCGGGTCTTCCTTCTTTTCCTTTGTTGATTATTTTAGCCCAATTTGACTAGTCCACTTTGCCAATAAGCCCAATATTATGGTGATTATGTAAGACTTTCTTTTAGGTCTTATTTTAGAAGAATCACAAGAGATTGTGAGCAGCCATATAGAGAGAATAATGATAGAGTGCAGATTTTCGCACAAGCCCTAGCAGCCAATTTCAAATCGTGATTCTCACTTCGTTTTTTATCCAATTGAGCTAATTTTTAGAGAGTTTTTTCCTTTCAAATTAATCTCTGATTGGGAAATGAGAAAGGATGATTTGGAGTCGTGTATCTCCAGATTTTTGCTCGTGAACAGTAGCTGCGATTTGGTATTTTCACTCCTTTTATTTCTCTAGTTTTTGGTGTTATCTTGTAGTTGTGTTACTCATTGGCCATTTTGGAGAATACTTTTATAACTCTTGTTTATTTTATTGGAGCTTTGGACTTGGGGTTTTTACTCTTCACACTGAAGAGGTTTTCCACGTTAAAATTTGGTGTCTTGTGTGTTGATTTATATTTCTTGCTTGGTTGATTTGTTTGCTGCCCAAACAGTTTGTTCTTGCATTATTTTGTCTTCCTTGGTTCAAATAGAAGTGGAAGTTTTGACTTGGGTTTTCTTCGGCTATTACCCTGTTATGCACATTTGTTTTATGCTTGTCTTTCCCAATAGCTCCTTTTTTTCTTGCTAGTATATATAGGGACTTGGGCTCGTTGAAAGAGGTTATGATAATTTCTTCATCAGAAGTGACAGGAAGAAATGGAGACAAATTTGACATTCATAAACTTAGTCTTTGATCTCCAGTGTTCTTTGTTCAAGTTTGGGCTTGGGAGAGGATGGTATCTTTGCAGCCAGAGCAGGCTCCAAATTACAATATAGTTAGTGGGGTAAGAATATGTTGATGGCACAATATGAAACAATCTGGTGTAATTAATGTGAGGGCTACTATTGACTCATCCGGAGAGTTTTTTCGATGGAGGCCATACACCTTGGCTGTGAAGGTTGGTCGATTCCCAAGTTTTACAAGGATAAAGAAGAGTAGACAATATTTGGATGGAAAAATTTGGATATAGAAATGGATTCTTTCGTTCGATTCTTGAGGGCATCTGAGCTTGTTGGTTTTTATTGTCAAGAGCCCTATCGACCAAATCGGGTAGCAATACAGTTTGGATATGATGAAGACTTCCCTAAATGGATTCCTTGCTCGTCTTCAAGTCCAGAGCTTTTGGTACAACTACAGCAGACCTATGGAATCTGATTTGAGGTTATACTATCCGTCTAGGTTGTTTGAACCGGATGTAACTACACAGTATTTGAAATGATGGAGAAACGAAACTAATCGAGATGTCTGTGATGTTCTTCCTAACCTACTGAAAGAATGTCAACTGGAGAATTGCCCTTAAGTTCCTCCTAGTTTTTCTCCTCATTCGATAGGCCACTGTTTTACAAACTTCCATAGATGAATTCTCCTTGTCATTTTCTATTCTGTAATATGCTTCTGCTACGAATGAGGAGAAAAACCAGGAGGATAATTCTCCACTTGATATTCTTTCGGTAGATCAGGAAAAACATCACACACATCCCGATTAGTTTCGTTTCTCCATCATTTCAAATATTGTGTAGTTGCATCCGGTTCAAACAGCCTAGACGGATAGTATAACCTCAAATCATAATCGGTAGGTCTGTTATAGTTGTATCAGGCAAGCTTTGGACTTGAAGGCGAGCGAGGAATCCATTTAGGTAAGTCTTGATCATATCAAAACTGCATTGTTACGCGATTTGGTCGATAGGGCTCTTGACAATCAAAACCAACAAGCTCAGATGCCCTCAAGCATCGAACGAAAGACTCTGTTTCTATATCTAAATTTTGCCTTCCAACTATTGTCCATTCTTCTTTATCTTTGTAAAACATGGGAATCGACCAACCTTCCATAGCCAAGGTGTATGGCCTCCATTGAAAAAACTCTAAGGATGAGTCAATAGTAGCCCTCACATTAATTACACCCGATTGTTTCATATTATGTCATCAGCGCATTCTTACCCTCCTAAATATATTGTAATTTGGAGCCTGCTCTGGCTGCAAAGATACCATCCTCTCCCAAGCCCAAACTTGAACAAAGAACACTGGCGACCAAAGACTAAGTTTATGAATATCAAATTTGTCTCCATTTCTACCTGTCACTTCTGATAAGCCATTATCATAAGATGTTTCAACGAGCCAAGTCCCTATATATAATAGCAAGAACAATATAACATCCCACAACTAGAAAGAGCTAGAATTAGAAAGAGTGATTTTTTGGAAATAATAACAATCTGGAAATTTGACAATAGTTAAGTTAAGAATGAATTTTGGGTCAACTTGAAACGACCATACCTCCTATCTCAGGATGATTTAAGTGTGTTTCTAGATACCGTAGGAAATATCTATGAATTATCTTTCCCATTCCACCGAGTTTATGCGATTCTGAGTTCGTATGAGTGAGATATGCCCATTGGAAGTTGGGTTGTTTAAATAAGGAAAGTTCACTCCGGATTTTAGAAGGGAATAATGGTCTTTTCCATACCCAATTAAATAATTTCATTTTTGGTAATTATTTAGGTGTCTAAACTGAAGTTAGTCAGTTTACGCTTTTGAAAAACTAGGGTGTTGAGAGAAGAGAAAAGAAGAGAAAAGAAGAGGGAGCAAGAATCGTAAAGATCTTCAAGAATCTATTGTGGATTTCATAAAGGGGTGATCCCTACGAGGTATTTGAGATCACATAGCATTGGGTTACTTCACCCACGCGCCAATCACGATTAAATTTAGCGAAGTTGTATTGTTTAGAAAGCAAATCTTATGAGTTCTTGATAATAATTCGTTTGAAATCTTGTGGGTTCTTGTTGTTGGAGTTTCTTGAGTTTGATTCATGTTTTCGGTGTGTTTTTTAGTAGAATCTTACATATATTGATGGTATAGGTTATTCTAAGTGTCTGGGGAAAGAACCAAGTTGAAATTGGGGGTTTAGAGTTGAAAAACGAAGGAGAAAAATTGGAATACACCTGGGCAAGGGCCTGGGGCGCCGCCCCAGCCAGAGCGCACCAAAGGGGCTTCTAAAATTTGGGCCCTGAAATCCCCATCCAGAGCGCCACAACCCTGTGTCTGAAATTCAAGGGCTGGCGCCCCGCGCCTCTCAGAGCATCAGGGACGGCGATTCTTCCACCTTTTCCCCCTTCTTTTCGTACTAGTTCCTTAGCAACGTACCTATGCTTTCTAGTCGATTTATATAATCTAAAGTGCGTATAAACATCATGAAATCATACATAAACATGAGATCATGAACCTTGAATCCATATTCAATTCAATTCAAGTAAAGTTAAGAGTTAAGTTAAGAGAAGTTCATATAGTTTTCCAAAAGTCTCTTACAAACTTTTTAACATTGTTTGAAAACTTAAGCTTTGAGTTGTGTAAAGAGTAAGAGTAAAGTTCATTTCTTCAAAGATTATACGGGAACTAAGTATTCCCAAAAGTTAAAATATTTTTCACATTTGATCAATAAAGGAAACACCAATTTCCAAGAGAGCTTTTAAGCTAAGTTTTCAGTAATTATCTCAAACCAAAGAAAGAGTTTTGATTTTAAAACATATGAGCTGAGTATATTTTGGGAGTAGTATTGAGCACCGATATGGGGACGCGAGTTCATAATAACTCAGGGCTCTATAAACCATGTAGCCATCATGTGTAGAAAGGATCATACTTTTTAGTTGACTCCTTAGTGCTCTTTAGAATAGATTAATGGATCAACTTAGTTAAGGCGTTCTATATGATGGCAAAGTATAGGACAGTTCTAGCAGTGTGGGCAAGCCACTATATCATCACTTAGGCTCATAGTGGTGTTTGTCGGTTAGAGAAACTCCCATAGTATTATATTACTTTTATGTAATTGAGTTGTTATTGCATTACTTTAACATGTTGAGTTATCATCTATTGTATTAAATGCTTTCTATAAACTGAACCTTTATTATTGTTTTTACTTTGCATTTGAGTTGAGTTATTGCATGAGTTATATTCTGAGACTACATCATGTGTTTAAGTTTTCCGTTAAGTAAGTAAGCTAGGCCAAGGGTTCACTTGGTGCCAGAAATGGTTCTCGAGTACCGGCCACATCTAGGATGTAGCCTCGGGGTGTGATAAACTTGGTATCAGAGAAAATAGTTCAAGAGTTCTAGGGAGTCTATGAAGTTGTGTCTATAGAGTCCTAGTTATCAGTGTGAAGCGTTCCACATCTATAATTAGAAAGTTGCAACACTTAGAAACTATCTCACTTA
This sequence comes from Solanum chiquidenum, assembly GCA_029582725.1. Lineage (NCBI taxonomy): Eukaryota > Viridiplantae > Streptophyta > Magnoliopsida > Solanales > Solanaceae > Solanum > Solanum chiquidenum. Next base: position 3,089 of record JAJOOS010008162.1, on the reverse strand, counting down.
TTTCATACTCATTTTGTGCGTTAGAGTTTGATCTCTAAAATGTTTCTACTAATTCATGCTTGCGCGTGTCTTTCAGATCATGCCTCCATAAGGAGTTGTACGAGGTTGTCCTGCTAGGAGGGATGTTGAGGAGCAAGGGGTACCTAATGCACCTGAAGTGCAACCCAAGGAGAAGCCACAAATGTTGAGTTCATGGAAGCGATCTGAATATTACACCAAGTTGTGACTAACCAGGTTGGACAACAAAGAGGGGCTAAACATGAAGTGGTTGATACTTCGAGAATCTGAGAGTTCTTAAGGATGAATCCTCTAAGTTTCACTGGTTCAAGCACTACTGAGGATCCAGAGAGTTTTGTTGAGGAACTGAAAAAGGTATTTGAGGTTATGCACGTTGCCAATGTTGAGCAAGTAGATATAGCTTCATATCAACTGAAGAATGTTGCTAGGACTTGGTTTGACCAGTGGAAGAAGGGTAGAGCTGAGGGAGCACCACCTGCGAGTTGGGCCTATTTTGAGGAGGCCTTCTTGGGGCGTTTCTTTCCCCAAGAACTGAGAGAGGCCAAGGTATGAGAGTTTCTCACTCTTAAGCAGGAGTCACTAAGTGTTCATGAGTAAAACTTGAAGGTCACCCAACTTTCCCAATATGCTCCGGAGATGGTTGCGAATATGACAAGTAGGATGAGTTTTTTTGTTGTTGGGTTGTCCCGTCTGTCAAGTAAAGAGGGAAAGGCAGCCATGCTAATTGGGGACATGGATATAGCAAGGTTGATGGTCTATGTGCAACAGATTGAGTAAGAGAAACTGAGGGATAGGGAGGAGTTTAGAAATAAGAAAGAGAACACATAGAATGAGTCAGAGCAGCAGAGGAATAATGTGAACCGGTCTTCTTTTCCACAAAAGCAAAAGGGACCTGCTCCATCATCTGCTAGTGCACCTGCACCCAAAAACAAAGGTGAGTACAATGGTCAGAATTCACAAAACTTCAGAGCTAGACCTGCACAGTCTCAGGGTAGTGTGGCACAAGGAGGTAACTAGGCTCATGCATATGCTAAGTGTGGTAGGACTCACCCAGGTAAGTGTTGCGATAGCTCTACAGGTTGTTTCAAGTGTAGACAAGAGGGTCACTTCATGAAAGAGTTCCTTAAGAACTAGCAAGGTAATGGGAATCAGGGCAATAGAGTCCAATCTTCATCACTTGCTCCACCAGACAGGGTTGCACCTAGAGAAGTTTCTTCCGGTACTGGCGGAGGAGCAAACTGCCTTTATGCGATCAGTAGTCATCAAGAGCAAGAGAATTCTCCAGATGTTATCACTGGTATGATCAAAGTATTTACTCTGATGTTTATGCTTTGCTAGACCCAGTAGCAAGTTTATCTTTTGTGACTCCTTATGTTGCAAATTATTTTGGTGTTCTTCCTAAGAAACTTTGTGAACCCTTTTATGTTTCTACACTTGTTGGGGAGTCTATTCTAGTTGAGCAAGTATATCGTGATTCTGTCATTTTCATCAATTACAAGGACACCATGGTTGATTTAGTTGAGTTAGACATGGTAGATTTTGATGTCATTCTAGATATGGACTGGCTTCATGCCTGCTATGCCTCCATTGATTGTAGAACTTGAGTTGTTAGGTTCTAAATTCCTAATGAGGCAGTTATAGAGTGGAATTGCAGTTCAGCAGTGCCTGAGGGTCATTTCATTTTGTACCTTAAGGCGAGAAAGTTCGTTTACAAGGGGTATGTCTATGAATCTAGTATTGAGATACCTCCTATTGAGTCAGTTTCAGTTGTGAATGAGTTTCCATAAGTCTTTCCTGATGATCTACCCGGGGTCCCTCTTGAGAGAGAGATAGACTTTGGCATAGACAGTCTTCCAGATACTAGTCCTGTCTCTATTCCGCCATATAGAATGGCACCAGCAGAGTTGAAAAAGCTAAAATAACAATTAAAAAATCTCCTTGATAAGGGTTTTATTCGACCAAGTGTCTCACCTTCGGGTGTGATATACTGTGAATTTATGGTATTTCTAATGCATTTCACTTACAAGTTGTGTGTGTCTAGGGTCTTTTTGTATTGGTTTTTTTTGTTTTTATCATATTTTACAGGAAAGATGTTCAGGCGCGGAATTAAAGAGACAGCTGAAAGAAATGCAGAAAAGGGCATCTACGGAGGTGATGTACGGACCATAGGTCCATTAACGCTCCGTAGATCAGCAGCCAAGGCATGGAAGGCAAATCAAGGAAATCTGACCAAGTGTGGAACCACGGTGCCCATTGACGGTCCGTAGATTGATCTACGGACCATACTGTTGATCCGTAGATTGATACTGTGAGGGTTCCAGTACCTGATTTTTGAAGATTCTAAGTAGGGAGCTACGGAGAGGGATTGACGGACCGTAGATCAATCGACGGTCCGAACTACAGTTCCGTCATTTACTTCAGAGAATCTGATTTTTGGAGCCTGAAATATTTTCTAAGTGTTGGCTGACGGAAGGGACTCACGGACCGTAGATCCATCGACGGTCCGTGAGTCAGTCTCGTGGAATGAAGACGTGTGCCTGTAACAAACTTTCCTTATTTTGTTTCCCTTTTAATTTAGGACTTGTTTTCTATAAATAGGGCATGTAAACCTCGTTTAGACATTATTGTTCTATTCTAGTTCTTGACTTGGGAGATTAACTGGCAACTTTAGCAATTATTAATATCCTAAGATCATTTTGAAGATTTTTGAGTTGCAATTCAAGTTGAATTTCTGGGTTTATTATTCTTCTTACGTAAGTTCATGATTCTTTCATCTAAAATAATGAATTGTGTTAATATGATTATGGGTAACTAATTTCTACAACTAGGGTTCTGGGAACCATGAGCGATTAACAAAGTATGAATAATAAATAAACAATTCTTGAATAGTGTTGTGCAAGCATTGATAATTCTTTCGTTTACAAGTTTTTTTAGCGGTTGCAAACATTAGAACTCGCCTTGTTGCTACTTGCCGGACCAAGGAGGTAATCAACAAGAAAAGAATTATCAACATAGATTTAGTGTGATACTATCTAATAGGCTAGTGTCGATTGGTGCGAAGTAATAACTAA